>JAODAL010023422.1:0-62700 GCA_025379985.1 Phyllomedusa bahiana | reverse complement strand
GGATATTGTATGGGGGGTGGGGGAGATATTGTTGTGGAGGGAGGGGATAGGTATGTGGGTGGAGGGGATTTTTAGGGGTTGGGGGGGGGATTTGATTGGGTGGAGGGGGTTATTGTATGGGGGTGGAGGGGATATGTATGGGGGTGGGGGGATATTGTATGTGGGGGGAGGGGATAAAAATTTTTTGGGGTGGGGGGGATATTGTTTTGGGGGGGGGGGGATATTGTATGTGGGGGGGAGGGGTATTGTATGGGGGTGGAGGGGATATGGATGGAGTATTAGCCCTGTGCATGATATGTTAGACTGACAGTTTTGGACTCTTTGCTATTGTACTACACAAATAGTTTGTTTCGCCACTGTATTATGTGGTAAAATGGTCGCTTTTAGTCTGGAGGGCCGGTAATATTTTCATGTACATAGGTGGGGCCCAAGATAAATTTCCCCCCTGTGGGCCCCAGACCCCCCAGTCCGACACTGGATGTGGCTATTTTTAAAGTGCTACAATATAAATTAATAAAAAGCGATCAAAGCGTCATGTGAACCCCATAATGGTACTAATGAAAACGTCAGCTCATCCAACAAAAAGCATCTCCATATACAGAAAAATAAAAGAGTTATGGCTATGAGAATATGACGACACAAAAACACAATTTTTTAAAAGACTTTTCGTTTTTAAAAAAGCAAAAAAAACATAAAAAACTATATAAAATATATACTGTGAGTATAAACTATAAATTAAAAGTGTGTGGAAATTTTTGGCTTATATAAATAAGGTTATTATATTTTGTAATTTCCCAACCCCCATAGTAAATTTAAACCTTATTTATACGACAGGCGAAGCTGTAAAAATTTAACCCCAAAAACAATTCGAAATGGGTTTTTTTTCCCTATTTTTATGACCCCAACCTGAAAAAAAATATGGAAACCTTTGCCCCCAAAAAGCACAATAACCCTTAGTGAAATCCCTGGAGGGGGTTTTTAATCTTTTTAAAGGTTTACCTGTTCTGGTACTTTGGGGGGTTTTTTTCAAATGTGCAAAAACACCCCCCAAAACCGCCTCCCAAAAACCAAAAAACGCTCACCCGCCCTGCCATGCTCCCAAACAGCTTTTACACCCACATATAGAGTATTACCAAACTCGGAAGAAAATGCATTAAAAAATTTGTTTTTGTTTTTTTCGAGGATTCCTTGTAAAAATTAATCATTTTAAACTAAAATTGCAGATTTTGGGAAAAAATAAATTTTTCATTTTCACAGCGTAACGGTCCAAAAAATCTGTGGAACACTGGAGTCGCTTATACCACAACCCCCCTGGATATATTCCTTAAAGGGGGTTTTTTGTTTCCCATTTGGCAGCCTTTATATGGTTGCTAAAAGAGTTGTGAAATTAGGGGGGTGTTTTCTCCCCCCACAGGGAGTATCTTCTCCCTCTGCAGACAGCCCCAAAATGGACATAGAATTCATTTGTGGGGGGGGGGGGGGTGGGAGGAGAAGGGTTTTCCCGCTGTTTTTTGAAGTGAAAAGCTAAATGTAACTCCATTGGGGATACCCATTTTTTGCGACTTACATACTTTGTAATTAGAATCTGGAAAGATGGGTGATTTTTTTTTCCCCGTCATCTCACACATGATAAAATTTCCCACAGATTTTTACTCTTTTGCTCTACAGATCTGCAGAGCAAAAAAATAGCTTTATCTGTTTTTGTTTTCTTGGCTGCACAGATCCTGTCTCTGCGCAGGCCCCTTATGCTGTCATGACAACCCCGACGCTTACGTCTCCCCTACCACGCTTGCTGTCAGTGACCAAACCCCCAGATACGTCTCCCACCATGCTTGCTGTCAGGTCAAAATTTTCTCTTTCTGTCTATACACACGTCCCCCTGTGTTCCCTCCTGACCTGTTTCCTACACTCCCTCAGATGCGCGTTCCCATTCGACCCCGGGGGGACCTGGGGTAACCCGACCGGGCTTTCCTTGTTCCCAAGCACTAAAAAAACAGCCCGTTCTCCTAAACCATGCACTTTGCAAATGGTAACCAAGGAAAAGGACATCTTACATTTTGGTCCCCCCTTTTAAATGTTCTTCGTAGTGAAAAACCCCTTTAAAGGGTTTAATTCCCAAAAAGGGGTCTTTTTAAAGGTTTATTAAATTTTAGCCCTTAAAGGAGTCGCAAAAAACCGGAATGGTGTCAAAGAAAAATTTTAATGAAAATGACCCCCGAGTCCGGTAGGGGCCCTCTCCTATTCTGACCGGGTTGACCCAAAAAAAACTGGGCCCAATGGGATATCTCCTAAAATGTCAGAAGTGGGGGAATCGATATTAAGTTGCATTTCCCTAGTAACGTTTACTGTGTTCAAGTGAATAAAAATTGAAAACCTGCAAAAAAAGTGAAATTTCACCTCCGCTTTGCCTCAATCATTGGACATAAAAAGGGTTAAAAAAACGGCATACATTATGCTTTAAGAACTTTAAGGGGTGTCGTTTCTTAAATTGAATCCTGTATGGGGGTATCTAACATACAGGCCTTTCAAAGCCACATCAGAACTTTTCCCTAAAAAAAATCTATGTTGCAAATTTTCTTGAAAATGTCAAAAATTGCTATTAAATTTCTTATCCCCCTCCTGTGGTGAAAAAAAATAAATACAATAAAAAGACATTTCAAAAATAATGCCAACCTACAGTAGACATATGTTAGATGCTAGTTGTAAACTATTTTTTGTGGAATTATTATCTGTCTTACACGTTGAAAATTTTGAACTTTGAAAATGGCAGATTATTAATTTTGATATTTTTCAAAAATAAACAAGGATTGTACAGCGCCATGGAATCAATGGCGCTTTAAAATAAATAATAATAAATAATAATAATAATAATAATAATAATATGGACCAAAATATATTACTAACTTAAAGCACAATATGTCAGGGACAAAAACAAACAGTCTTTGAATTACATGGATAGGTAAAAATATCAAAAGTTATTTCCACATAAATTGATATATTTTTGAAAAATGGGGCTCTGTTATAGAGGTCAAAACTGGCTGCGGCGGTGAGTGGTTCAACAATCATTTGTATTTGCTGAACACTATTCCCTTCAAGAGGTAATAGTGATTGTTAGATAAAAAAAGATTCAGGTGAAACAGATTTCATACACGACAATTTTTACAGATTTTATTGTTACTTTGCTGGCCCTTACTCCAGCTATACAGAGCTTGTTCGAATGCATTGTATATTGCATTGCATGTTTTTTTTTTTAACATTGCACCATAGAACGTACCACTTCTAAAGGGGTTTTATTAGGGGTCCTTTTTTTCCAGGATTTCTTGTAAAAATGAACAATTTTAAACTAAAATAGCAGATTATTGGAAAAAATAAATTTTTCATTTTCACAGCCTAAGGCCTCGTTCACACGGCTTATTTCGCCGCGGATTTGACGACGGATTGACGATCGTCAATCCGTCGGCAAAGCAGTCAGAAATAAGTCACAGCCTATTTTCTTTTTAAATTTCAATAGAAATATGGCTCGTCGTCCACACACGCGTATTTCCGTGCCGGATTGCCGCCGTGGATTGACGACGGCAATCCGGAGGGAAAAACAATGAGCATGTCAATTATTTACGGACGGATTCACCCCCTACAATGATTGGGAAAAGGTAAAATCCGTCGGGAAATCAGTTACAAATACGTGCAACACTTAGTGGCACTTATTTGCAACTGATTTCAGAACGTATTTACGATCGGCAATCTGATGTAAATACGTTCTGAAATAAGCCGTGTGAACATAGCCTAACAGTCAAAAAATCTGTGGAACACCAGTGCAGTCGATATACTCACTACACGCCTGGATATATTCCGTAAAGGGGTTTTATCATTTCAGCATTTGGCAGCTGTTTATACTGGTTGCTAAGCAGAGCTTGTGAAATGGAGGGGCGTGTTTCTCCTCCCAGCAGGGAGTATCTTCTCTCGCTGCAGACACGCCCCAAAGTGTGCAGGTGAGAATTCATTCTGTGTGAGGGAGAGATTCTCAGCTGTCAGAGACTAAGGAATCATTGGAAGTGAAAAGCTAAGTGTAACTCCATCGTGTATATCTACAAATTTATGCCTCTCTTTCATACTTTGTAACTAGAAAGGGAATTTGACATTCAGGACTCTGGGAAAGATGGGTGATTTTTTTTTCTCTATCTCACACACAGTGATTTATCCTGCAGATTATTACACCTCTGACCTCTACAGAACAAAATTATACACTTTATCTGTTTGTGTTTACATGGGACTGCACAATCTCTCTCTCTCTGCTGCAGGACCACTGCTTGCTGTCAGTGAACGCAGCAAACCCCGCACCGCACACGTTCGTTCATGCTCGTTCGTGTCTTCTCTTAAATCATAGCACTTTGCTTATGGTAACCAAGGGCCTACAAGCTTAGATTTTCGGCCCCCACCTATTGAACTATGATCTTTGAAATGAGAAAACCCCTTTAAGATGAAGGTCTAATAGCTTATTTTTGAATAAACCCATAAAAATAAGGTCAGTGGAAAATTTGTTTGGGATCGGGGCCCACTTAAGTCATATAAACTGAAGGCCAAAGTTTACAGTCAAAGAAAACCAAAATAGGTGTCAAATTTCCGGGCCCCTTGGGAAGCAAAAAAAAGGCCCCCCACGCTTTTAAAATTGAGTTTAAAAGACAAGGGAACAGGGATCGACAAGGTCCTGGACAAAACAAGGACCACCCTCTTTTCTTTTCTGGAGGATTCACCCGGGAAATTTGGGCAGAGAGGGGGCTCTGAAGCCTTCTCCCCCTCTTCAAAAAATCTCCATTCCCAATGCCCCTCTGACAGTTTAAGTTTGGGAAATTTCCCAGAGCTGAAATGTCAGTCCTGCTGTAGAACCACCCACACCTGAACAGGAAGGGGAGCCTAAAGGGCTGAAAAAACCGCCAACAGGCTAAAACAGGAAGTGGGGGGCCTGAAGCGTAAAAACCCCCAACAGCCTGAACGGGAAGGGGGAAACCCCTAAAGCTGGGGAAACCCCACCCACATTCTGAACGGAAAGTGGGAGCCAAAGTTGTAGAATCACCCACAGCCTGAACAAAAATTTGGACCCAAAGGCTGTAGAACCCACCCACAGCCTGCCAGGAATTTGGGAAACCCTTAAGCGTAAAACCCCGCCAACTCCTAAAAACACAAAGGGGGGGCCTGATGCGGTGGAACCCCCCCAACGTCCTGACCAGGAAGTGGGAGCCTAAAGGGCGGTAAAACCCCCCAAAGCCTAAAACAGGAAGTGGGAGCCAAAAGGGCGTAGAATCACCCAAAGCCTGAACAGGAATTTTTGGGCCTGGAAGCTGGAGAATAAAACCCAAACAGCCTGACCATGAAGTGGGAGCCTAAAAGCTTTTGGAAACCCCCAAACCCACCTGACCAGGAAGTTGGACCCTAAAAGCTGTAAACCCCCCCAAAACCCTAAAAACGGGAAGTGGGAGCCGGGAAGTTTAAAGGACTGACCCACAGCCTAAAAAGGAAGGGGGAGCCGAAGCTGTAGAATCACCCAACCTTTTGACCGGGAAGTTGGACCCTGAAGCTGTAGAACTGCCCACAACCAAAACAGGAAGGGGGGGCCGGGAAGCGTAAACCCCCCACAAGCCTTCCCAGGAATTGGAGCCTGAAGCTGTAGAACTGCCCACAAAACTAAACAGGAATTGGGACCCTTTAAGCTGTGGGAAACCACCCACGGGCCTGCCCAGGAATTTTGGAGCCTGAAGCTGTAGAACCTGCCCACAACCTGAACGGGAAAAAGGGGGAGCCTAAAGCTGAGGAGAAGAGCGGGCTGGTGAAAACACAGGGTGAAAAACCCCCTTTTGGGCCCCCTTCACTTAACCCGGGATTAGCTATTGACTTTAGATTCTGGTTAATTTAGCAAATTTGGTATAAACACAACCTTGACTTTGCTGAGGAATCAGGATTCTTTAGGGAACATTTAGACGACAAGTAAAATTTTCCCAGCGGATTCCCGTCAGAGAACCGCTTTGTTCGACACAGTTTTCAGGTGGTTTTGGTTGATTTTTTCCGATGTAAAGTCAGAAAACAAATCCAATTCATCTCTATGGGATTTCGGACGCAGATCCACATCCAAAAGTGCATACAAATTTGTTAACGCGTTTTACACAAGTATTTAGCCGTCTCCATTGACCTCAATAGTATATTTTCCATGCGGAACACGACGGAATAATGAACAAATTCTTTTTTAACTCTTAAAAATTGACCAAGGAAAATATTCATCATATGAACTACATGTATTTTCTATTGAGGTCAATGGAGATAATTTACATTTGGTTTTAGAAGAGTATTTCAAGGTTAAATCCACTTGGATTCTGCTTTGAATTACTTGTCGTGTTGACGGAGCCTTAAAGGGGTCTCCACTACAATGATTAGCTTTCAACATATAGGGGACAGTAAATGAAGAAGTTTTCCAAATACATTGCTTTGTTTATTTTTCTTTGTTAGGGTATGTTCACACGGGGTATTTTCAGCACGCATTTCGCCACGTAATTGCGCTCTAATACGGGCGAGAAGCGCACCGAAATTATGGTAATCCATAGTTCTCATAGAGTACTTTGGATTATGCGCTCCACCTCCTGTTCATACAATTCGTTCGTACTATTCGCGCGGGCGGATGATGCCCGGGGCATGAGGGTGACATATAATTACTTGCAGTGAAAATGCAGCAGCAGTAATGCTTGTCTTTGTGAGGCCGACGCGCGACGCTCCCGCCGCAGCAGGAGGTACACACTATGTAGGGCGTACTGTCAATGCGCGCAATACTACATGTGAACATTCCCTTAAGGCGGTTGTCTCACAACAAAGATTATCTTTCAACATGTAGGGAACGTAATTGAGTAGATGTGTTGCCTCTCCTTGATATGCTTTGTTTATTTTTCTATGTAGAGAGATTTTAGCAGTCGCTGTGGTGCTCACTCAGGCTTCTCTAAGTTTCCAACCTTTTCTGCCCTCCTTGTCTTATCTGATGACAGGGATGATGGTATCACCCACAGAACTGAAGGCAGTTTGAGAGCTTGGGTGTTATCTGATCTAACAAACAAAACATAGAGAGACTAATTACTTGTTTATTCTTGATCTGTCATGCTTCTTTGACTTTAATAAACATCTCCTGCTCTCAAGACAAAGTAATTAGCTGATGTGCTAATCACTGCCACTGCCACTGCCCACCTCTGCACACATATCAGCGCGAGCTCCCGAAAGACACGATGTACTGCGGCTGCGTAATGTATTGGTCGCAGTCACGTTTGTGAACTAGCCTTAAGGATTTAAAAGTGATTTTATCAGCTCTGAGTGCACTCAGGTTTCTCTAAGTTTCCAACCTTTTCTGCCCTCCTTGTCTTATCTGATAGCAGGGATGATGCTATCAGGCACAGAACTGAAGTCTGTTTTTTTGTGCTGGGGTGTTATCTGTTCTAACAAACATAAGGAGACTAATTTACTTGTTTGTTTAATTTAGATCTGAAGCTGTCTTGGACTTTAGATAAACATCTCCTGCTCTCATGACAAAGTAATTAGCTGGTGTGCTTATCACTGCCATAAAATCACCCACAGCCTGACCAGAAAGAGACAGGATGCATGTATGAAAGCTGCTTTTTGCTGTGAAACAGCGTGGTGAGACATCCCCTTTAAAGAGAGAAAAACTGACACTGAGTATAACTGGATCCAAAAAATAAAAATGTCGGGCCAGCGCACACCGAGTCCAAAATCTTCAACGCGCTATTGATTAGCTAGACGTCTCATAGCAAGATTAGCAAGACTCGCCTCCAAATGTCCAAAAAATAGCTATTTACTGAGTATAACCGGGTTCTCGCTTGTTCCTGGGAGGCAAAAGTTGAAACTGCCTCAAATCCTTGAGTTATTAGAGCATTGGGTATGTTTATTAGTACAGTCCTAGACGGAGAAGATACCATCACAGGTAATGAGCGAGATATGTGCTGTAATTACTTCCCAAGTCAATTATCTGACCAGTCTTTAAGTATGGGGTCTTACATATCGCTTCTATATAGTCGCAATGCGGGTGCTTACATAGCACTGGCTGTGGAGTATCTCTATATCATTGACCTGCCAGTGCCCTGTCTGCCTTTCCCTGCACCAGACTTTTCACTGGGTCTGTTCCTACTCGTGATATTGATATTATTTCAGAATCAGCCTCAAAGCGTTTTCCTAAGCAGGAGCTTTACTAAATACCCGCCGTAAAAGCGTCACTCACCCGATTGCATTTCAATGGTGGATTGCGTTGACACCTTCAAAAGGGGAGCTCTATAATTCTGCCTGATGCTGAACAATCCTATGTGTTTAAGCAAGTCTAGCTAATCCAAGAAGAGAAAAAGTTATGTTTGCATTCCTAAAAACTGCGCTATGGGTGGTCCTACAGCACACGGAACGTCGTACGTTTAACCACACGCTTCCCGAGGAGATATGGAGAACACTTAGTTGAGGGAAAAGTTGTAAAAGCAATTAAGGGAAGAGGTTGTGTCAAGGGCGGTGTTTCATATATTTGCCATTCATTTTATAGGAGTCCTTATACGAGTTGTGCTTTTTGTAAAGTTTTGTGCCTCGAGCTGTAGAGGGATATGGACTAGTTATTGTGGCTTGGGATTAGGAAATTATTAGCCCTCATCATCTCTCGGGAAATAAGACTCGTTGGATCATAAGTGGCCTCATCTGACGAAGTTATGGTTGAAGCTTTGGGACAATTGGTGGAGGAATTTTACTAGTTTGTTAAAAACTTCAGTATCAGCAGCTCTAAAAAACAAAGGGAATATTGGAATTTTTTCAAAAAGAATTTCTTTTCTAGATTTAAATTACTAGAAAATTTGATGGTTTCTTAGTGTCACATTTTTTTTAAGTAAAATACTGTAAATTGTCAGCATCTACCGCCGAATGTGGTGGACTCTGTCAGTGACATGGGGAACCCTATCCAAGTGAATGTTTCCTCTACCTGGTGTCTGTACTGACCTTCATACTCCCAGGGAGAGAAGATCCCTGTGCTCTAATTAAAAACAGTCTGTGTGTGGACGGGCGGAGAGCACAACCAAAATGGGGGCGAGACACTCCCCCATGCAAACTGTGTAATATAGACAAAATTTGCGTTTCGGACTCAATAATAAAACAGCCCAAGCCTGGACAACCCTATTAGACTCAGTACATGGCAGTAACCAGGTGTTTAACGAACGGTAATAGGGGACTTGTAGGTTTGTTCGGAAATACAAAGTATATTTATTAACACCTTAAAGGACCCAGCCCCTGTTTTGCCTTCCTGACCCAGCCCTATTTTTGTATTAGGCATGATGTCATCTTTATGTGAGAAGATATATTTTTGACTCTTCTTATACCTATTCATGTGATTCAGTAGATTGTTTTCTTGGACACTATTGTTGCTTTAAGTTAGTAAGAATTTTCTATCCTATCAATCCATGTTTGTTTGTGAAAAATATCAAAATCTTCATGAAAATTTTGGAAAAAAATTTGCGATTTTGATAAGTTGCAAAATTTTGCGTAGTGCTATGACAGATAATCTATTCCCCCAAATTTAGTTTATAACTAGCATCTTACCTTGATAGTCCACTATAGTGTTGCATCATTATTTAAAATGTCACTTTTTTTTTGTTTTTTTTACGACATTAGGGGCTTAGAAATTTAATTGTAATTTTCTCACATTTCAAGTAAATTTGCAATATACATTTTTTTAGGGACCTAGCTCAGGTTCTGACGTGGCTTTGAGGGGCCTGCTGCTAAGATACCGCCATAAGTGACCACCATCTGAGATAGTCTAGGACCCTTAACGTCCATTATACAACACTATTTAGGAAGTATGATAACCTTTAAGATACTTTCACATGTGCGAGCGACACGCCCCCCAAACAAAGTGGAGGTGATTGAAATTTCAAATTTCACTTTTTTGCAGATTTTCAATATTTTTCCATTATTCACTGGTAATACAGTAAATGTGACCAGGTAAATGCAACTTAATGATCATTCCCCCAGGTTGCCGTTTTTGAGATTCCCATATGTGGCCCTAGTGCATTATTTGGCCTCACCCATAAGCCGCAGAATAGGAGGCAGCCCTATATACTCTAGGTTCAATTTTCAATACGATTTTATTTAGGCTGGCCCATTTCAGGTATTGGGACACCCTAAGGTGTCTTCTAAACTTATAAACCCCCTAAATAGACCACATTTTGGAAACTAACCACCCCTTAATGGAATATTTCCAAATTTTTTTAGCATAGGGCTTGTGAAAATTAAAAAACATTTTTTCCTATTATTTTGCTTTGTTAGCTTAAAATGTTTCATATTATACATGGACATCCTTGGAAATATAAAAAAGCTAAACTTTGTTAAGCACATTTCTTCAAGAGTTTCGGCGCGTAATTACCCTACATGTGGGTGTAAAACTTGTGTTTGGCGGCCATAGCTAGGTGGTATAAGCAGGGAAGCGCTATTTGCTTAGGAACGCAGATTTTGGATATGGGGCCATGTCGCATTTGCTAAGCCCCAAGTGACACTGATAACAGTGGCGGAAACCCTATCCATGAAAGTCGCCCCTTTTGGATTCTACCTCCCATCAGGGATCTCATCTGGGGTGTACTGTGCATTTTTGGTCTATGCACTGGTGTTCCATAGTTTTTTTTAGCATTGGGCAATGGTAAATGGCGGGAGAAAAACTGCCAGTTCGGTCATTGTTTTTTGAAGTTTTCAGTTTTAAGCATTCGCCGTTGCAGTGTAAATGATGTGATAACTTTACTAGCGGGTCGGTACAAATTACAATGTTATAGTTTTATATAGTTTTTTCTGTTTTATTACTTTTACTACTGCTAGTATTCGTCATATAATAACAATTGCCGTTATTTTATGTTGTCTATTCTGGACAGCTCAGCTTAACTTCTGGTTTTTATTTTGCTGTGTGCAGAGCCTAGTGTATGTGGCTTGTTTTTGCGGGAAGAGTTGAGTTTTTTTTGGTACCATTATGCGTGCTCTGTTGCTTTTGTTCACTTTTTTTTAAGGTTTTTGTGAGATGTTTCTGACAAAATTCAGCAATCTGTAGTGTTTTTTCTTTTTATGTTTTTATAGCCGGTCACTGTAGGTTTGTATGACATGTAGTTTACTCAGCCAGGTCTACTACGATTACCACATATACCCATATTTGTATTTTTTTTTATGTTCTTACTGCTTTTTTACAATATAATATATCTCTTTATTCAATCCAGGATTTATACGTTTTTGCATCGCCTGTAGTCCGAGATAGCCGCCATAACTATTTAAATTTGTCTGTGCTTGGAGCTGTGTTGGGATTGTTTTTTTTGCAAGATGACTGTTGGACGTATTTTATAGTATCATTTGTTGGGGGTACATGGCTTTTTGATCGCTTTGTAATCCATTTTTGGAGGCGCTGGGTGAAATGAATATACTGCATCTCATAGTAGTGTTTTTTATTTTTATTATTTGTTAACGAGGGATACCTGTGCTGTATCGTGATAAGTTAGCTTTAACTATTTGGGTTCTGCTTTCGATTATGGCGATTCCCTATTTTTATTGTTTTTTATTTATATGCTGAAGCACTTTATAAAAAAAAGAAAAGTGTTTTTAGTGTGTTATAACATTTTTTATGCAATCGCTATCTTCTGAGAGCTATACTTTTTCTATTTTTTCCTGTATTAGTTTTTTTTAAAAAACAGGAGGGGGGCGCTGTATGAGGATGCTTTTTTTTTGCAGGGATGTAACTGACGTTTTAAATTGGTACAAGCTTTGTGCGGTTCCTAGGTAGTTTTTGATCGCATTGTTGTTTATTCCATTTTTGTGCTGCTGAGGTGCCCAATGAACAATAATCTTTATTACTGTGTTAGTTTTTATGGGGTTTTTTTACATCGTTCACGTACGGGTTAATTAATCTTCTGACTGATTTACTAGGGCAGGTCGTTACGCGACGCTGGCGATACCAAATATGGGTCCTTTATTTATTTTTGATCATTTTTGGGGCGATTGCCGTTTGTTGTAAAGGGGGAAAAGGGCTCGTGTGTACGTATTTTTATTTTATTTTTGGTTTGTGTTTTTACATGTTGTTTACACTCTTTTTTTTACTTGTTCACTGTGTATGTGTTTTTTTCTTTTCTCCCCATTGGGGATTTGATTGAGTGATCTTTAGATCTCTTCATTCAATAGGAGATCAGTGCATCAGCTTGTTGCTATGACTTGGTGCCTATGGTAATTGTCAGTCACGCTGCCGTGGTCATGCCCTCTGGGCAGGACGGGCAGGGCGTCATTGACGTATTAGACAACCCGGAAGGCATTCTTGACGCTGGGTGCTCTGCCTCAGGTTGTGTGTCTGTCTGAGGGCAGGGCTGCACGGTTTTCGTTCCGGGATTCTCCTCCTGCGTCTTCTTTTAATTATTGCGACCGCATCGTCGCTGTCTATTTTAATGGGGTTAACCGCCCCCCCCCGGAGCGATCCGGGGGGTCGGCGGCCGACGCTGCCGGGTATGTCAGCTGTAATATACTGCTTGACAGCCTCGTCGGTCCGGCGCCGAGATCGCCTTTGTCGATCATCTGACTTTAGGTGTCGCGCGATCTCTCTGAGTCGTTTCCATACGTCCAGGTAATGTGAACCCCCAAGAACCACCTGGACGTATGGATCACGTGCCGTAAAGGTCGTGTGTAGGGGTGTAAAATATGACTACCAGGCATCCAAAGAAGATTTTTTTTTTTTGTTTTGGATAGTGCACGGAAGGGTTTTACATTGTTTTTGCTGTCTGTGCCCCTGTTGAAGAGATTTTCTCCCTCATTATCACTCATGTAGCTGCTGTGGCATGCTGGCACTTGTCATTCCCAATGCCATTTCTGCTGTGAACATGGAACTACAGTGCAGCATTGCCCCATAAGGCCATGTCTCATCTGGCACGGTTTTTCTCTAGACCGGGTCATTGGTTTCGTAAAAGACCAGGCTGCAAACGCTTGAAAAAACTTTTACTCAGTCCTTAATGGATGGATTATCTGCACGGCGGTTTTTCCGACCGACCGGGTCCAAAACTCGTAGATACATGTTGCATTCTACTGTCCGGTGTTTACGGGCGGAATATGAACATGCCTAAGTTGTAGGGGAGGGCTTGTTTCGCCTCAAATCCGCAGAGAAAACGCCTCGGTCCCCCGTTTCGCGTCTGTGTTGCATGCACGATAGAACTGGACCGGGTAGTATTTGTCCTCGTGCTGTAGCTGACGCGCCCCTAAGTCTCCATTGGTTACTAGGGTGTACAGATGTTACAGTCGGAACAGGTTGTTGTAAGCTCGGGGGGAATGCACTGTTTATTGATCTAATAAAATCTGATTGAGGGAGAAATAATCGTCATTTAAGTAACTTAACTTTTACTTTGTTTTATTAGTAAAACTATAGGAAGAGGGTATCTCATCTGTCAACCCACATGTACAATGAACAATGGTGTCAGAAAAAATGTCCAAAAGGTGGGATCAGTAAAAACAGCCCTAGTAAACACTATCTGTATTACTACCACGACCCTCACCTAAAGAAACAGGGTAGTCGCCCCGATAAGAGCGTCCCCTTCAGTAACCTCACCCTAAAAAAAGGAAAACCCTAGACTTCCTCCGGTTCTGTCCTGAAAGAGTCTAAAAAGCAAAAATTAGTCAGCATATCCAAGATAATTTTGAAAGAATGAGTATAGGTGCATGCTGGCATGGCAGCCAAAAACCCAGTGCAAACACAGAACAATTACGAGCAGCAACTCTATAAGCCTAAAAACAGTCAATGCTGCAGCGATGCACTTATCACTCATTTTTTTTTTAAATTGTTCTTGTGAATGTTCTGACCAATTTTTGCTTTTGAGACTGCGTGCATGAGGGAGTGACTAGCCCCCATTTTGGTTGTGCAGATCAGCATTTCATTTTGTGAAGGAGTTTACCATAAAACAGTTAAAGGGGTTTTGCCACGATCTAATGTTGACGTGGGATCCTCCAAAATGGGTGTTTTAATCTTTTTCTAAATATATATGTTGCATTAAAAAAAGTGAAGCCTCAGAGCTACAGCCTGACTAAGTTGCCCATAGTTCCATGACAGTTTACATTAGACACGCAACCTGAAGACTTGACAGGATATGTGTCTGGCTAAGGGCCTAACTTGCGTTGTTCTTGCTCTTTCTATCTGATTGGCAGGGAACATGAAGGAGCTTGAGGGACTGGGCAGTAGAAAGATCCTGGTCGTTCTATTGCCAGAGATTCCATGGTTGCTAAGTGTATTTTTATGATAATCATGCAGACGCTCCCTGCTCAGCCCTCCTGTCCCCTACCTGCAGCAGTTCATGAACAAATGAAGATTGCTTACAGCCTGATTATTCTTCTCTCGGCTGAGCAGATTAGAGGGAGAAACATGTTGCACAATACAGGTTATTCCCTGTGGTATTAGGTTAAATAATACATGTTGATTGCTCAAGTACAGAGGACTGGAATATCAGACGCGGCTTTGCAATGGGTAGGGTGGAGCTGAAGACTATCAAGAGGATGGGTACTTGTTTTTTTATACCACAGGAAACACTTTCGACCCCTTTTTTTCCGCCTCTATAGAGGGAGTTATCAGCACTGTTTGGTGTGGAACTCCATCTATCTTGGAAAAAAACCCTTTAGGCAAGCGTTCACTCGGCTCTGGACATATTCCGGTCACGGTTTGCTGGCCGCGTATTATGTCGTGTTTTGCGGCCCATTCCCACGGCCCGCGGGATCGTGGACGGCTTTTCTTACTGCGATGGTCCCTCCCATTGACAAGCATCAATATTCCGTTGCCGAAAACCGGGCGTGAAGACTTGCTGCTGTCTAGCAATTGTTTTTCGGTTGCGTGCCCGCGGGCGTGCAAAAACCGCCACCGATAGCGGTAAACCCGTGCAAGTGGGGGACTGTGGGGACAGTGGCGGGTATGCTGCGACGGGTTCTTTCCATTGATGCTCATATTGGGGCTCTATGTTCGGCCGTTTTTTCTAGGCGGTCTGAAAAATCCACCAAACCGGTCTGAAAAAACCGGCAGAAATTCCGTGCCGTGGGGACATCGGTCTAATACTAACGACGTCCGCTGCATGCCTGAGGCACTTTTACCACAGCTTCATCAAGGGCAACTCTGTAACTTTGTAATTTGTCTTCATTAAACATTTCCTAACATATTACTGCTGTGGAGTTTGTGTAAGTTCTTCACCTGGCTGACTGTCCTGCAGAATCTTAAACAAATTCATCAAATTACTGCTGATGATGACTGTAGGCTCTCTCCCCCCTCCCTTTTTTAGCGTTTGATATTGCAGTGCCCAGGTTTGTGGTGGTCCGAACTCTACGCCGGATTCCCCAGACAACGTCGAGCTGTCACCATGTGTTACTGCTCTCTGTAAGGGTTGGTAAGGCGTGGAACACCCCAAAGAAAAATAAGTCCAGAGAGTCAGGGGTCTGCAGTAAACCAGTGCACTTCTTTAATGGAGGAATTCAAGTGCAATATATTACAGGCAAGACACTGGGCGGCTTCTCCAGTCTCCTCTCTGGTAGACAAATGCTCTGTGCTGTATAAAAGGCCTGGCCTAGCTGTCCCTCACTCTCAGAAGGCTGGTATGCTGGAACAAGCACTGTTGGCCATAGTCTGTGGCTTAGTTGTCTGGCTGGCTTCCCGGTCAAAGGGCTGGTGACCCAGGTTGTGGGGCTTGGTATCTTTAACCCCTTAAAGACCCTGGACGTATGAGTACGTCCCAGGGCCGCTAAGGGGCTTTGCAGGGGGATCGCTCCGC
Organism: Phyllomedusa bahiana; assembly: GCA_025379985.1. Taxonomy (NCBI): domain Eukaryota; kingdom Metazoa; phylum Chordata; class Amphibia; order Anura; family Hylidae; genus Phyllomedusa; species Phyllomedusa bahiana. Next base: position 46,888 of record JAODAL010023422.1, on the reverse strand, counting down.
GACCCCCCCGCACAGCCGCCGGGTGTTAGCGACTAATCGCCGCTAACACCCGGCAGTTACAGCACCGGCGGGTGGCTCCGCCAGCTGGCGCTGTTTTACCCATCAGACATCAGTATTAACAATCGCGCCCCCTAGTGGTCAAGCACCATAGGGGGACTAAATGTTACAGTAAAAAAAAAAAAAAAAAGTTTTAAAGTAACAAAAAAAAAGTATTAAAAGTTTCACATCACCCCCCCTTCCCCCCCCTTTTTACAAATAAAATCATTAAAATAATAAAAAAGTTTACCATATTTGGTATCGCCCGCGTCCGAAAAAGTCCCATCTCTTTAAAAATATAACATCATTATCCCCTACACTGAACATCGTAGAAGAAAAAAATTCCAAAAAAGCCAAAATTGCGTTTTTTGGTCATTTTACGTCACTCAAAAAATGGAATAAAAATGATCAAAAAAGTCGCAAGCATTCCAAACTGTTAGCGATAAAAAGTACACTTCAGCCCGCAAAAAATGCCCCCTCACTGACGTCTGTAGGTGTTAGTACAAAAAAGTTATTTGTCGCACAAAATGGCGCCGTGGCGCAAATTTCAAAAATAGAAAATGTTTGGAATTTTTTTTACAGTACCAAAACATAACGGAAACCCTACATGTTTGGTATTGCCGGATGCGTAACAACCTGTAGAATACAGATAACACATTAGAAAGTACATCTTGTCCTGCAAAATAAAAGCCCTCATGTGTTTATGTAGGTGGAAAAATAAAAAAGTTATGGCTCTGGGAAGGCGAGGAGGGAAAAATGAACGTGTCACAAAAAAAAAAAACAACTGGTCCTTAAGGGGTTAAAACCCTTTTCTGGTCAAATAGGCAGTCTGACAGAGTCTCTTCTGCTAAGCACTGGTCTCTATTTACAGGACACTGGAGTGCTCGCCTTTTACACAGTTTCTAAATGTTCTAGAATCCTACAACGGGAGGGGTGATATGGAGGAGCACAATCCTTACAACAATATTGTTACAATTTCAGTCTCTCATACATTTGTATAGACCTTCTATTCTGGCCTATGAGAATGATTCAGCATCTTTTCCAGAAATTTCAAAGGTTACTTTCTAAAATGTTCCTTCCACAACTCAACTGTGCATCTTCTAGAAAAGTGGAAAGTTACCAAGTTCTAAGTCCAATGGTAGGAGGTCTCAGAGTCTCTCAGTATTACCTGGCTATATGTTAACCCTTCCCACATTGTAGATGATAGCACGAATAAACAGAACATATTCTAAGGGCGCGTTCACACGGCATTGGACAAATACCAGCCGGAAGAATGTGCATGTTGAATGTTTTGCGGCCAGACCGCCGGCAGAAAAAACGTCCGACGGATAACCCGTGCAGTGGGGACAGTGGGGACTGCTGCACGGGTTTTCCATAGAGCCCCATTGTGCTCATTTTCGGCTGGTTTTTCAGGCGGTCTGCAAAACCGCAAACAGTCTGAAAAACCATCCGAAAACCCGTGCCGTGGGGACATGCCATAATTGCTGAGTTTAACAATATAAAATAGTAAATAAGTACATTACAGTATAAACCAGGATAGTAAGTTGTTGGTGGCTTTGCATAGTAACAATAGGGTGAATGTCCACACTCCAAAGTACCCTTGTTCTAGGACACTACAATATAACATCAGGGAGGGAAAGAAGGTTGTTTACAGCAGATCAGAGCATGAGGGGGTGAGAGCATCCAAGGAGTTTTATTTTACTTAAGGGGTTGTCTCACTACATTGATTCCTCTCACCTCAGTCTTGTTTTCTTGGTTTCACTTTGAATCAGGGGCATGTTTACTGGCTTCTACTAGGCTGCAGTAGAAGCCAGGTCTGTAGCTATAGCAACCAGTGCTGGCAGCCTATCAGGAGAGATCAAACAGGTCTGTAGCTATAGCAACCAGTGCTGGCAGCCTATCAGGAGAGATCAAACAGGTCTGTAGCTATAGCAACCAGTGCTGGCAGCCTATCAGGAGAGATCAAACAGGTCTGTAGCTATAGCAACCAGTGCTGGCAGACTATCTATGAGAGATCAAACAGGTCTGTAGCTAGAGCAACCAGTGCTGGCAGCCTATCAGGATAGATCAAACAGGTCTGTAGCTCAGGAGAGATTGTACAGGTCTGAAACTATAGCAACCAGTGCTGGCAGCCTATCAGGATAGATCAAACAGCTCTGTAGCTATAGCGACGTGCTGGCAGCCTATCAGGAGAGATCAAACAGGTCTTTAGCTATAGAAACCAGTGCTGGCAGCCTATCAGGAGAGATCAAACAGGTCTGTAGCTATAGCGACCAGTGCTGGCAGACTATCAGGAGAGATCAAACAGGTCTGTAGCTATAGCGACCAGTGCTGGCAGCCTATCAGGAGAGATCACTACACCCGTCTGTTAAAGCATAGCGACAGTGCTGGCAGCCTATCAGGATAGATCAACAGGTCTGTAGCTATAGTGACCAGTGCTGGCAGCCTATCAGGAGAGATCACACAGGTCTGTAGCTATAGCGACCTGAGGAGCTGATGCAGCCCATACAAGAGGGGATATCTAGGAATAGATAGGACAGTGTTAATAGAAGCATATTGAGAAGTGACTTGGTTTTGCAAGATCTTTGACATAAAAATCAATTCTTGTAGTGAGACAACCCTTTTAAGGCAACCACTAACATAAGTATCTGGTGGTGATTGTAAATTTAATTCAAGTAGGGCCTCACACAGGAAATGTGGTAAGGGCCTATACCACATGTGTCAAACTCTAGGCACGTGGGCCAAGCCTGGCCCTCCAAGTTATTATATGTAGCCCAGGAGAGCCTAGACATTGTTAGCAAGCATAGATGAGGTCTGACTGCAGAAGGACCAGCTCTCCAGTTCCTCTGGAGTATGCAACCTGTGCTTGGCAGAGGCAGTGGCACCAGCACAGATAGCGGGCACTATATTTAACTGGAAGCTCCACCGCACCGCTCTGTACAGCAACTCAAAGGCGATGGCACAACTCTGAAATTCATAGCCAGTGTCGGACTGGGATGTCTAGGGCCAACAGGTAGAGTTGACTCTATGGGCCCACCAGTTGAGCTGTTTCTGGGCCCACCAGTGGAGTTTATTCTAGTGACCCACCCCACAGCTGCTGTAAATGACTGTACCTGCCTTCTATACTCTGCTTCTTGCATTTTGCCTCTCTTTATCAGGTTTTCTGCCTCTTCTGAAGATGTATATGCAGTTAAACCACATCTCAGCCATGCTCAGGGGCACACCGGGGGGTTTCCTCTATTCCCCTGTGGGCCAGTCCGAGCCTGTTCATAGCCCTCCTCCAACGCCTTCCAATGGATCTTTGAGGGCAACCATAATGCTGAAGTGGCCTTGAGAGTGGCCCTGACCGGTTTTGTACTCAACTTGCATTATGTCCCTGGGAAAAAAAAAAAACTACCCTTAATAAAAAAAAAGTCTATAACAAACATACTACTATTTCATGCCGATAACTTTTCGGCACAGTGGCGGCGGACATGTATTTCCTTTACAGCAAAGTGTTTCAGGCCTCTGAAATATCCTATGTCATCAGTACTTGACCACATGGTTTTAATCAGCAAGTGAGCAGATAATTGTTTTTCTTTTTGCTATTAATTAGTTTTTAGGATTTCTTCCAGTTTCAGTTTTATAATGTTTTAGTTTTTTTTTAGCAAAATGACTGAGGTTACCACAGAGCCTGTTGTTTAGAGTCAATAATGAAATTTGGATTGTAATTTGTGCTGCTTTACATGTGTATTTTCACTGGCCCTCTTGTTCTGAGCACTGAGGAAACGCAGCAGAATACTTTTTTTTTTTTACACTGCTTGCAATGCACCAAATAAATTAGTTGTAAAACATAGAGTATGTGAAATTGCCCTCCATCTTCACACTGGAAGAAGGGGGACAACAATCCTGCAGTTGATCATGACGTACTCTACCAATCACCCTCTAAGGCTAATACTACACGACAGTGATTTACTGTTGGGTTTTTAAGCAGATTCTGTATTTAGAAGCCGCAAAAATCTGACTGTCAATCATCCCCATAGACCTCAGTAGAAAATCTGAGCTGTAGTCTACGCAGTTCGGATTTTCTGAGGTCAGATTTCTAATCTTAAAACCGGGTCAAAAAACTTTAAATATGTTCTAAAATCGACCTTATTTCACTTGTGCCTTTTTATAGTGCCCTGAATGGTAATAATTAGTCTCTTAGTGCCCTGGTAGTTAGGTATATAACCCCCCCGAAAGCAGGGAGTTATATAGGCTCCCCCGTAGGTAGGTGGATAGTAGGCCCCTGTAGGTAGGGAGATAGTGGGCTCCCCATGAGTAGGTAGGTAGATAGTGGGCTTCATGTAGGTAGGTAGATAGTGGGCTCCACGTAGGTAGGTATATATTGGACCCCCATAGGTAGGTAGAAGGCTCCCCATAGGTAGGTAGATAGTGGGTTCACCATAGGTAGGTAGATAGTGGGTTCCCTGTACATAGATAGGCAGCTAGTGGGCTCCCTGGATAGATATTGGGCTCCCCATAGATAGGTAGATAATGGGCTCCCTGTAGGTAGGTAGGTAGCTAGTGGGTTCCCCATAGGTAGGTAGATAGTGGGACCCCGTAGTTAGGTAGTGGGTTACCCATAGGTAGGTAGCTAGTGGGCTCCCTGTAGATAGATAGGTAGCTAGTGGGCTCCCCATAGATAGATAGGTGACTAGTGGACTCCCTGTAGATAGATAGTGGGTTCCCCGTAGGTAGGTAGATAGTGGGACCCCGTAGGCAGGTAGTGGGTTACCCATAGGTAGGTAGCTCGTGGGTCTCTGTAGATAGATGGAAGCTAGTGGGTCCCATGATAGATAGGTGACTAGTGGACTCCCTGTAGATAGATAGTGGGTTCCCCGTAGGTAGGTAGTTAGTGGGCCCCTGCAGGTAGGTAGGGGGCCCTCTGGAGGTAGATAGCCATGTAGGTTGGTACCGGGCCCCCCATAGGCAAGTAGCCAGGTTGGTAGGTTATGGGAGAACCTTTAGTGGGGTCCCACACATGGAGGGGGGAAGGGAACTTGAGTGGGGCCCCACTCACCCGCCATATGGACCCTGCTAGAGTTTCCTGCCTCCCCCAGCTCTGTTAGTTCCGCTAAAGACGACCCTAGCCATGTGGAGTCCTCTTCAACTCCCCCCCCCCTTTGTAAAAGTATTGAGCGCAACTGTGACACAGAGCTCGGGCCCCTATTTTTAAGTGTGATGCCGGGCCCCTGAGATGTGTGGGTCTCCTGCTCGAGTCCACCCTCCAGCTGTGTAGGTCCCCGCTCAAAGCCTCCCCCTCCAGCCATGTGGGGCCCTGCTCAAGGCCACCCCCAGCCATGTGGGGCACGGCTCAAGGCCGGCCCCAGCCATGTGGGGCACGGCTCAAGGGCCACCTCTCCACCAGCCATGTGGTTCAGAACACAACAGCGTGGACAGAGAGAGAGGACCCTTTGCTCCGGTCACAGCGCACAGGAGGAGAAGTAAGTTAGAGTGAAACTGCCTATGTAAAGCTATTGAGCGCAGCTGTGACACGGAGCGCGGGTCCTCTCTGACCTAGAAATAGCTGACATGTTAGAGAGAACAGGCCCTAGCGTGAAAGGGGTTTTGCCACGATCTAATGTTGATGTGGGATCCTCCATTAAAAAAGTGAAGCCTGTGAGATCTACAGCTTTCCTTACATGCCCTTAGTTTCCTGACAGTTTACATCAGACAAGACCAGGAGCTGATCTGGCTGTGCTTGTGTTGTTTGCACTTCTTATCTGATGGCAGGAAACATGAAGGAGCTTTGAAGGGACTGGGGAGAAAAGATCCTGTGTCTTTTGTATAGAGAATCCACTGGTTGTAATGTAATTATCTGAGTAAACATGCAGAGGCTCCCTGCTCAGCCTTCCCCCCTCCCCCGCATCAGTTTGTGAACAAATGAAAGAACGCTGCCTGCTCGGAGCTCATCCTCTCTCCTGAGCAGATAAGAGGGAGAAACAAATACAATACACAATACAGTTCTCCCCCTGTGGATAAGCCAAACAATGTTTGCACAACTACAGAGACTGAGTATCAGGAGCGTGCATGGGAGGTGGAGCGATGACATCACAGAGGAGCTACTTGTTTTTTTTTAAACACAGGAAGACAACGCCCCTTTCTTCAAGCCTCAAGAGGGGAGTATCAGCCTGTTAGGTGAGGAAATCTCTTCTTGGCAAAACCCCTTTAAATGAGATGGCCATTACTACCTCATGACAGGAATATGAAACTGCTGCAGTAGTAGCGATAATTTCAATATTTTATATTTCGGCTTATATCAAAGTGCACATTTATGGGGTCAGATTTCTCTTTACTTAATTTAAAGTTAAACTAGACAGTCTTCCAATGCGCTACATTGCTCATAGTGGTGATAAATCTAGTGCAGGTTAGAAATGTCTAGTCTAACGTTACACCGTTTTTAGGTTGGCTTACTTTATGCCACTAACTGCTCCAAACTTTTGGGACTTTTTTTACACACGGTATTGCACACTAAACCACGCCCACTTTTCACAAAGCCACACCCCTTTTGTTGGAAGAGGCGCATAAGTCTCTTATAACTGTTTAAAACATATCACAGATGTGGTGTAAAGCATGTATGCCATCATTTTCAGGGCAAATTGTGCCAGAATTCTAGCACAACTGCCTTGATAAATGTTCCCATATAGTGCTAGATAACATGAAGCTCCAACTTACCTATACTCCCTGCCCCGGTAACAAGCATGGCGGAGGTGTCGGCCTCCTCCTGTCTGACACCTGCTCCTTTGTCCCCATTCCACCGCTGCCTTCTCTCATGCTCTCCTCCTTCGAGGTGCACTCTGTCCGCATCTACGCCCCCCTCCAACCTCCAAGTTTCTGTTGTCTACCGACCGCCAGGCCCTTTTGCTGCCTTCCTTGACAACTTTCTCTCCACTGAAATCCCCATTATTATCATGGGAGATTTCGACATCCCAATCGACCCCCCCCCACCCCCCACTCTGCTGCCATCAAACTCCTTTCACTCTGCTCTTCCTTTGACCTCTCCCAATGGACCTCAGGAGCCACTCACAAAGATGGACACGCACTGGACCTCATCTTCACCCGCCTTTGCCCCCTATCTGACTTCCTAAACTCTCCCACCCCATATCTGACCACAACCTGCTTACCTTCTCCACCATCTCCACTCCTGCTGTCCCTCCTGTCTCACATCTCGTGCACCCCCGCAGGAACTTACAAAACCTCTACCCTCGCACTCTCTCTGACTCTCTTACACCTCTCTCTACCATATCCTCTCTTGATGACCCAGACACAGCCACCACTTTCTGCAACCACACGATCACCGCCACCCTTGACTCAGTCGCTCCTCTCACACACAACAGAACCCGCAACATCAACAGACAACCCTGGCACACAGACTCCACTAAACAGCTGAGGCGTGCTTCCAGAATTGCTGAATGCCCCTGGAAGAAAAGCCGCTCCACCGATGACTTCACCTCATACAAACAATCGCTGCACACATTTAAATCTGCACTCATCTCTGCCAAACAGGATTATGTCACCATTCTCATATCCTCTCTCTCTCACAACCCCAGACAATTATTCCACATATTCACCTCTCTCCTCCATCCAGCAGCACCTCCTCCCCATCTCTCCTCTCAGCAGATGACTTTGCCATTCATTTCCTACACAAGATCAACCTCACCAGACAAAGCTTCACCCTACAGTCCCCACCGCCCACCTCTATACCTGCACAATCCCCACCGCCCACCTCTATACCTGCACAATCCCCACCGCCCACCTCCATACCTGCACAATCCCCACCACCCACCTCCATACCTGCACAATCCCCACCGCCCACCTCCATACCTGCACAAGGCTATTCCCCCTTAACCTGCTTCCCCACTGTTACTCACTCTAACCTTTCCTCTCTACTGTCCAAATCTAACTTCACTAACTGTAGTCTTGACCCACTGCCATCCCACCTCATCCCTGACCTTAGTGCTGTTACCCTCCCAGCCCTCATCCACCTTTTCAACCTATCACTAACCTCTGGCATCTTCCCTTCCGCCTTTAAACACAGCTCCATCACACCAATCCTAAAGAAACAATTATTTGACCCCTCCTCACCGTCCAACTATCGCCTTATCTCACTGCTTCCATTTGCCTGCAAACTCCTCGAGCAACACGTCTACCTTCAACTGTCCTCTCACCTCTCCTCCAACTCTCTTCTTCACCCACTACAATCTGATTCCCAACCCCACCACTCTACTGAAACCACCCTAAGCAAGGTCACCAAAGACCTAGCAACTGCTAAAGCCTCACGCCATTACTCTGTCCTTCTCCTCTTAGACCTTTCCTCTGCCTTTGACACTGTCGACCACTCTCTCCTGCTACAAATTCTCTCATCCCCTAGCACCGTGGACTTGGCTCTTTCCTGGATCTCCTCGCACCTCAATGATCGGACATTCAGCATTTCTCACTCTTGCACCACCTTCTCCTCTCACCCGCTCTCGGTTGGTGTCCTCCAGTCCTGGGCCCACTACACTTCTCTATCTACACTCTTGGCCTGGGTCAGCTCATAGCCTCACACGGCTTTCATTACTACCTGTATGTTGACGATACCCAACTCTACATCTCCGGCCAAGATATTAACTCTCTGTCCTCCTGGATCCCAGATTTTCTTTCGTTCATATCCTCCTTCTCCTCCCGTCTCCTCAAACTAAATCTGGAGAAAAACAAATTCATCATCTTCTCACCGTCCCCCTCCATCCCTCCACCTGATCTCTCTATCACAGCCAATGGCTCTACACTCTCACTTGTCCCGCAAGTCCGCTGCCTTGGGGTAATCCTCGACTCCTTACTGTCTTTCAAACCACACATCCAAACCCTCACCTCTGCTGCTGCCTCCACCTGAAAAATATCTCTCACATCCACTCATTCCTCAACTATGACACTACAAAAATGCAAGTTCATGCCCTCGTCATCTCCCGCCTAGACTACTGCAACATCCTTCTCTGTGCCCTCCCAGCTAGCACTCTTGCTGCCCTTAAAACCAATATCAACTCTGTTGCCCGTCTCCTCACTACTCCTCTGCCTCTCCCCTCTGCCAATCCCTTCACGGGCTTCCCTTTGCCCAGCGAATTCATTTCAAGTTGCTAAAACCATGACCTACTAGGCTCTCCATAACCTCTCCCCTCCATACATCTGCCTTAATCTCTAAATACCTCCCCTCACGCAATCTCCGCTCCTCTCAGGACCTTCTCCTCTGCTCTCCCCTTATCAGCTCTTCACACAACCATCTCCAAATTTTTCCCTCTTTGTTTTCCCCCAACACTCGGGAACTCACTGCCCCAACACATCAAATCTCCCCCAATTTCCCAGGTTTTTCCAAAAGAACCCTTTAAAACCCATCTTTTTCATATTACCAAAAACCTTTCAAAAAAACCCGCACCCACTGGCTACCCCACAAACATGCCCGGGCCCCTCCCCTTCGTCTTTTTCCTCCCCACTGTAATTGTAACCCTCGTGGGCGGGGTTTTCCCTGCGTACAACGGGGAATCGACCACTATTTTTGGCCTGTATGTGGGTAAAAAGAATTTTAAAGTTTTTGAACTTGGGTTTTGGGTACAGGAAAGGAAGTGCGGAAAAAAAGGGAAATTATGAGGTATTTTCCTGCATGGGACGACCCAAGGTTCCAAATTCCCATTGAAATTTTGGACTAAATAAAAAAAAAAGTAAAGAGAACGACTCATCAGAGATGACTTCCCCCCGGGGGAAGCCCCCGGGGATATCGGGGGTTTAAATTCAAATTTTCTCTTTTGGGAAATCACTGCTGTATTCACGCCCCCCCCCAGGGCAATGCAGGGGAAGCCTTGCCAACCACAAAGGGGTCTTATGTTTTGGGTTAAATTGTGGGGTCGTATCAGCACATGCATAGTGGCAGCGTATAATTGACCAAAAACTGAAAAAGGGTAAATTGAAAACCCCTTTTCCCCGTAAATTAGGGGTTTCTCTCGCCACTTTTACTTTTTTGTTTGGGGTTTTTTTTTAAGGTTGGTTTTTTTAAAAAAGCAGTGAAGTGCATAAAATTTCCAAAGGAAAAATTTGGGAGGCTGATTTTTATTTTTGGGGACTGTGGGGGGAGTGGTTTTTTGAAATTTTGAGGCTTTTTGGGGGAGCAAAAAATTGAAAAGTAGGCTGGGGGGGGGGGGATATTGTTTGTGGGCTGGTGGGGGTGGATATTGTATGTGGCGGTGGGGGGGTGGGCAATTTTTCAAAGTGGCGGGTGGGGGAGGATTTTGTTTGTGTCTGGTGGGGGGTGGATATTTTTTAATGTGGCGGGTGAGGGGCAGATATTCTATTTTCGGTGGGGGGGGATTTGAAAAGGGGTTGGTGGGGAAGGATATGAAAGTGGTTTTGGGGGGGGATTTTGTATGTTTGCGGGTGGGGCGGATATTGAATGTGGGCGGGTGGGGGGGGGAAATTGTTTTGTGGCTGGGGGGGTGATATTTTTGACCCGGGTTGGGGGCTGGATATTGAAAGGTGGCGGGGGGGGGGGAAATTGAAAGGGTTGGCTGGTGGGGGGGGATTTTTAATGTGGCTGGTGGGGGGTGGATATTGTAAGTGGCGGTGGGGGGATTTTGAATGGGGCCCATGGTGGGGGGGTTGGATTTTATAATGGGGGGCTGGTGGGGGGTGGATTTTTTTTTTGGGCTGGTGGGGGGGTGAAATTTTGAAATTTTGGGCTGGTGGGGGGGTGGAATATTTTTAATGTGGGCGGGTTGGGGGGTGGATATTTTATTTGGCTGGTGGGGGGGGGATATTTTAAGTGGCTGGTGGGGGGGATATTTATGTGGCTGGGGGGGTTGGAAAATTGTAGGGGGGCTGGGGGGGGTTTGGAATATTTTTAAGTGGGCTGGGGGGGGTGGATATTGAATGGGGGCGGTGGGGGGTGGATTTTTGTATGGGGGGATGGGGGGTTTGGTTTTTGGGTAGGGTTGAGGGTTGGGGTGGTATTTTTTTAAGTGGGCTGGTGGGGGTGGTTTTGTATGGGGCCTTTGGTGGGGGGGGGAAATTGAAATTTTTTGGGGGGTGGGGGGGGGGTTATTTGTATGGGGCTGGGGGGGTGGATATTGTATGTGGGGGTGGATTTTTGTATTTTGGGCTGGTGGGGGGGGAAAATTTGGGTATGGGGGGCTGGGGGGGAGGAAATTGAAAATGGGGCCCTGGGGGGGGTGGGATATTGAAATGGGCGGGGGGGGGTTTTGGAAAATTGTATGGGGGGCTGGTGGGGGGGTGGATTTTAAAAATGGGGGCCCGGTGGGGGGGGGATTTTTGAAAGGGGCCTTTTGGGGGGGGGGATTTTAAAAATGTGGTTTGGTGGTGGGGGGATTTGAAATGGGGGGCTGGTGGGGGGGGGGATATTGTATGTGGCTGGGGGGGGTGGATATTGTATGTGGGTGGTGGGGGGGTTTATTGTATGTGGCTGGTGGGGGGGGGGGATATTGTATGGGGGTGGGTGGGGGGGGGGATAAATTAAAAAGTGTTTTTTTTGGGGGGAGGTATTGTTATTTTGGCGGTGGAGGTGGATATTGTATGGCTGGGGAAGTGGAGATTTTTATTTGGCTGGTGGGGGGGGAATATTTGTTTTGGGCTGGGGGGGGGTGGAAAATTGAAATGGGGCCCGGGGGGGGGGGGATTTTTTTATGTGGGCTGGTGGGGGGGTGGATAATGTATTTTGGGCCTTGGTGGGGGGGGGATATTGTATGTGGCTGGGGGGGTGGGGTTTAATTTATATGGGGGCGGGTGGGGGGTGGTTTAATTGAAATTTTGGCGGTGGGGGGGGGATATTTTTGGGTGGTGGGGGGGGGGGATATTGTATGTGGGCGGGTGGGGGGGAAAATTTGTATGGGCTGGGGGGGGGTTGGATTTTGAATGGGGGCTGGTGGGGGGGGGTTTTTTTAAAGGGTGGGCTGGGGGGGGTTGGTTTTTTTGTTTTGGGGGCGGGTTTGGGGGGGGTTTTTTTGGGTATGAGGGCGGAAGGGGAGGATAATTTTATGTACGGTGGGGGGTGGATTTTGAAATTGTGGGTGGTGGGGGGGGGGATATTGAATTACTGGTGGAGAAAAAATTTTGTTGTGCTGGGGGGGGGGGAAATTTGTAGTAAACTGGTGGAGATGGATATTGTATGTGGCTGGTGGGGGGTTGTTATTGTATGTGGGCTGGTGGGGTGGATTTTGTATGTGGGGGGGATTTTTTTTGGGGCTGGTGGGGGTGGATTTATATGGGGCCCTGGTGGGGGTATATTGATTTTGGACTGGGGGGGGGGGAAATATATGTGGGTGGTGGGGGGGGGATTTGTATGGGGGGTGGGTGGGGGGGGGGGATATTGTATGTGGGACTGGTGGGGGGGGATATTTATGGGGGGGTTTTGGAAATATTGTTTTGTGGGCTGGGGGGGGGGGGGATTTTTGCAAGTGGCTGGTGGGGGGGTGGATTTTTATTTGGGCGGTGGGGGGGGGGATATTAAATTGTGGGCTGGTGGGGGGGGGATATTTGTATGAAAGGTTTTTTGGGGGTGGATATTGAAAGTGGGGGGTGGATTGAAATGGGGGCCTGGTTGGGGGGATTTTGTATTTTGGCTGTGGGGGGGGGATATTGTATGTGGCGGGTGGGGGGGGGGATATTGTTTTGGCGGTGGGGGGGATATTTAGGTTGGCGGTGGGGGGGTTTGGTTTATTGTTTTGGGGGCGGGTGGGGGGGTGGATATTGTAATGGGGGCGGGTGGGGGGGGGATATTATATGTGGCTGGGGCGGGGGGGGGTGGATTTTGTAGGGGGGCTGGGGGGGGGTGGATTTTGGGAATTTGGTTTGGTGGGGGTTTGGAAATATTTTTTGCTGGTGGGGGGGGATATTGTTTTGGGGGCCCGTGGGGGGTATTTTTTAAATGTGGCGGGGGGGGGGTGGATTTTGTATGTGGCTGGTGGGGGTGGATTTGTTTTTGGGGCTGGGGGGTTGGGAAAAATTGTTTTGGGGGCGGGGGGGGGGGGATATTGTTTGGGGGCTGGTGGGGGTGGATATTGTAGGTGGCTGGTGGGGGTGGATATTGTATTGTGGTGGGGGGTTTTGGATTTTGTATGGGGATGGTGGGGGGGATTTTTGAAAGTGGGCTGGTGGGGGGGGATATTGTTTTTGGCCGGGTGGGGGGGGCGGATTTTGGAAAGGGGGGGCCCGGGGGAGGGGCGGATTTTTTAAATGTGGGCTGGGGGGGGTGGATATTGTATGTGTGCTGGTTGGGGTGGATATTGTATGTGGCGGGGGGGGGGGGGTATAGTGTATGGGGGCTGGTGGGGGGGGTGGATTTTAAAAATTTTTGGGCCCGGGTTGGGGGGGGTGGATTTTGTATGTAGGTTGGTGGGGTGGATTTTGTATGGGCGGGTGGGGGTGGATATTGTATTTGGGCTGGTGGGGGGGGGAAAATTTTGGGAAAAGTGGCTGGGGGGGTGGAAATTGAATGGGGCTGGTGGGGGGGGAAAATTTTTGTATGGGGCCTGGTGGGGGGGTTGGAAAATTTTAAAGGGGCTGGGGGGGGGGGGGGATATTGATGGTCGGGGTTGGGGGGAGGATTTTGGGAATGGGGTTTGTGGAGGGGGAAATTGGGTAGAGGCGGTTTGGAATTTAAATTTTTGGGTATGGGTGGGGGGTGGGGGGAATGTGTATGGGGGCTGGGGGGGGGGTGTGGATATTTTATGTGGCTGGTGGGGGGGGTTATTTTTATGTGGGCGGGTTGGGGGGGGGGATATTGATGTGGTGGTGGGGGGGGGGAAATTGTATTGGCTTTTTGGGGGGATATTATATGGGGGGGTGTGGGGGGGGTGGATATTTGGTGGCGGTGGGGGGAGGAATATTATATGTGGGCCCTGGTGGGGGGGGAAAATTGAAATGTGGGTTTGGGGGGAGGTTGATATGTAGGGTGGGTGGTGGGGGGTGGATATTGTTTTTGGGGGCTGGGGGGGGTTTTGGATATTATATTTGGCGGTGGGGGGGGGATTTTGGTATTTTGGCTGGTGGGGGGGGGGATTTTGATGGGGGGCGGTAGGGGAGGATTTGAATGTGATTTGGGGGGGGTGGAAAATTGTATGTGGGCGGGTTGGGGGGGGGATATTTTATGTGCCCTTTTTGGAAAAGGGGGTTTTTGGGATAATTTGGCAGGGGGGGGTTTGGATTTTGAAATGGGGACTGGGGAGAAGGGATATTGAAATTGGGTTGGGGGTTTTGGAATATTGTATTTTGGGCGGGTGGGGGTGGATATTGTATGTGGGGGGGGAAAATTTATGGGGGCGGTGGGGGTGGATTTTTGTATGGGGGGCCCTTGGGGGGGGGTGGAAAAATTGTATGGGGAAATTGGGGGGGGGGAATATTATATTGGGCGGGGGGGGGTGGATATTATATGTGGGCTGGAGGGGGGTGGATTTTGTTTGTGGCTGGGGGGGGTGGATATTGTATGTGGGGGGTGGATATGTTTTTGGGGGGGTTGGGGGGGGCCGGAAAATTGGGTATGTGGGCGGGTGGGGTGGAATTGAGGTGGGGCGGGTTGGGGGGGAGGGAATTTATTTGGCTGGGGGGGGATATTGTATGTGGCTGTTGGGGGGTGGGAAATATTGTATTGGGCGGTTGGGGGTGGAATTTTGGTATTTTGGATTGGTGGGGGTGGATTTTTATATGGGGGCGGGTTTGGGGGGAGGATTTGAATGGGGCGGGTTTGGGGGGGGGAAAAATGTATGTGACGGGTGGGGGGGGTTTTTTGTATGTGGAGGGTGGGGGGGGGAATATTATATGTGGGCGGTGGGGGGGGAATTTTGGGAAAGGGGCCCCTGGGGGGGGTTTTTGGAAAATTTTGGGTTTGTGGGCGGGTTGGGTATGGAATATTAAAATGTGGCTGGGGGGGGGGTGGGATTTTGTATTTGGCTGGTTTGGGGGTTGATTTTGGGTATGGGCTGGGGGGGGTGGATTTTGGTATTGCCCTGGGGGAGATGGATTTTTTGAAATGGGGGCTGGGGGGGGGTTTGGAAATTTGAAATTGGGGGCTGGGGGGGGGTAGATTTTGAAATGTGGCGGGTTGGGGGGTGGAAAATTGAATTTGGGCTGGGGGGGGTGGTTATTGAAGGTGGCTGGGGGGGGGTGGATATTGTTTTGGGGGCCCTGGTGGGGGGTAAAATATTTATTTGGCTGGGGAGGTGGGATAAATATGGGGGGCTGGGGAGGGAGGGGGGATAATAAAAAGGGGGTTGGTGGATGTCGTCCCAGGGCCTTTTTTTTTAGTCCCAACTCCACTCTAAAATGGGGCAGAAAATTTTCTCCCCAGTTACAGGAAAAAACAAACCACCTAAACTCACGGTGGGAACTGCCCCTTCCCCCCCCCCCCCCTGATAAAAAACCCACAGCCCCAAAAAAGGAAACAGTAGGGCAGAAAGACGCAGAGCTGGAACGGTATAGGATTGAGTCACCTGGAGCTTTCTATTAATTTATTTAGGGAACCGAACAACCCTTTTAAAGGGAATGTGTAATCACAAAATGACCTATTCTTTAACTCATGTTTTTATATTAAACATATTTTTAAAGAATTTTTGGTTGTGTTTTTTTTTCATATCACTATCAATATTTTTACAAAGTCCGGAAATCAAGAAGTTTTACTTTGGCCATTAGACCTAATAAAGTCTGACACTTCCTGTTCTGTAGAAAAACTTTTCAGCAGTCTCCTCATTCTCAGCACAGGCAGGATTACTCTGAAAGGTGAAACCAATGTGTATAGATAACACAGGATCCTATCAGTCACAATAGGAGATGTCACAGCTCCCTCTCTCCACCTCCCTGCACACAGAGCATGCTCAGAAAACTCTCCTATAGAAGTCAATGGGTCTGCTCCTGTTCACAGACTCCTATGGCCATGAAGCTGCTGTAAAGCATCTCTCTAAATGCTGTTAAAAGCAGCCCAGGCAGGATTACACTGAAAGGTGACAGCAATGTGTATAGATAACACAGGATCCACCAGTCACAATAGGAGATGTCACAGCTTCCCCTCTCTCACTCCCTGCACACTGAGCATGCCCAGAAACTCTCTTATAGAAGTCAATGGGTCTGCTCCTGTTCACAGACTCCTATGTGCATTTAACAGCATTACTCTAAATGCTGTTAGATGCAGCTCAGGTAAGATGGCCGCCTCCAATCATATCAGGACAACAGAATTAAAAATCTACCGTCAGAAAATTAAAACAGCTAAGGCGAATACTGTAGGTATCAGGATCTGGTTTTAATTAGTATAAAATATGTATATAGATGATAGATTCCCTTTAAGTGGCAGAACGCTTGCTGTGCCAGGTTTAGCTGTTGGCGGAATTGGTTCTTCAAGTGCTGATCTACGTAACGTCATTTTGTTCATGTGTTTTTAATGTTAACTTAGTAAAATACAGAATGTGGATCATGAAAGGATTCGTTTAATTTCCATTATTCCTTATGGGAAAAATTCATTTGGTGCTCACCCCGTTATCTGGAAGGAATTAATGACGAGTACCGGGGTATCACTCCTATTTCATTTGATTAAACAATAATAAAACAGTTCATTAAAACCTGTAGTTACTTTACAAGTGGTGGCGAGTCCTATGGGAACCCAGTGCATTCCTACATGTAACCCTGTTGTAGAGACTATTGATCTCATTGCCGGACCTTGTATGCTCTCCAGATGCTCCGCACATATTGGAACAGTTAAAGTTTCAATTTTTTTTCTTTACAATTGAGGAATCTTGGCTCTATTCCGAGATTCTTGAGCAGATAATATCTAAAACCTTCAAGAGAATACGTTCTGACTTCATTATTAACCCCTAAGCCTTAAAAGCATACTAGCAGAACTGTTCAATGAAGGAGTAAGCTCTAAATAACTTAAAGGGGTATTCTCATCATTCCACTCCTGTCCTCGGCATGGTCCTTGCAGGCTGCAAGGAACAGATTGCCGATTATGCATCATGTACAGCTCTCTCCAGTATCCTTTAAAGGGGTTGTCTCACTACAATGATTGGGTTTTAATTAAAAGATCTTTAAAAAACAAGCAGCTTTGCAATATATGTTAAATTACAAATTCCTACTGATTTTATTTATCCCTGTTAGTAGTAGTGCTTTCAGCTCCTGAAAACACTATAGCCAGGACCTTTTTGATCTTTATCTCACTGGCTGTCAGGCTAGTGACTCATCTGTTTCTGAATACAGGTCAGAGCACAGACCCCTCCCGCACAGTATGCTTCTGTAGTGGGGAGGGAGGGCTCTGGCTTCTTTGTTCCCGTTGTGGATTTAAAACCCCTTGGTGCCTGCTCCCTCACTCTCTCTACACAGATTGAGGAGAGCAGAGAGAGGCTGATCTGTGGTCAGTTAGATAATGACAGCAGTTTAAGTGTGTTACATAATTATTATTGTCTGTTGGGGGGCTCTGACTATACTAATAGAACGATCAGGGGGCATGTGAACGGTTCAATGGTCTGCTGTATTAGTGACACATTGTGATTATAGTAACACACTTCACAGCTTGCCCTGGGGTCTGTTCTGATAGGCTTTGGGTTGTTGTTGCTTGAGATGGAGATTTGTATGCTAAGCAGGGGGTATAGGAAAACTTACATCCCCCTTGCTCTGCTATTAGCATACACAGCTTCACAGACCTCTCCACACTCATAGATCATCTCTCTCCCTGTTGTCTCCTGACTCTGTGGAGCTGACAGTGCAGCTGATCCAGCAGCCTGCAGCAGACCTAGGCAGGCACACACAGGGTTAACTCTGGCAGCAACCCCCTTGCCCTACCCCTGCTGTATAGAAGTTATGGAGGAGAGATTTCTGTGTGCTGAGGGGAGGGGGGACGAGGGAGGAGAAGAGGCAGACAAGAAGCACGCCCTAAATTTTCAAAAATCCTTTGCTGCCAGACACTTTGAAGTAGGCTGAAAGCTTGTAATGAGACAACTCCTTTAAGGCAGACCTGGGCATTGTATGGCCCGTGGGCCACATCCGGCCCTCTAACTAGCTCTGACCGGTTAGTAGTCCCCACGCGCTGCCGCCATCTACCGACGATCAGCTTGGGACCTTGACAATCGGCCATGGGGGTGGGGACTAACTGTATGTGCATCCTCTGGCCTGGATGCACATACAGTTGCAAACTTCTGCAGATCAAAGGATCTACCTATATACTTACTAGGGGACTTGTAACCTGCCTATATACCCGTTGGGGGACCTATAACCATAGTTGCCAACTTTTGAAAATGAAAAAGCAGGAGACTTTAGTGGGCGGCGCGCTTAGCAAAAAGTTGTATGGACACGCCCATCTTGTCGGTATGCCCCGCCCCTTCAAAAAGCCACACCCCAAACCACCTAACGGCATAACGGCTTTGGAAGAAAGCCAGGTAGATGCCTTATAGCCAGGTAGTAACCCCCCATAACAGGTTGTTGCCCCTTACATGCAGGTAGATGCCCCCTTGTAGCCAAGTAGATGCCCCCTTGTAGCCAGGTAGAACCAAATTTGTAGCCAGGTAGTTGCCCCCCCCTTATTAGCCAGGTAGATGCCCCCCCCTTTGTTAGCCAGGTAGATGCCCCCCTTTGTTGCCAGGTAGGTGCCCCCTTTGTTTGCCAGGTAGTGCCCCTCATGTTAGCCAGGTGGGTGCCCCCTTTGTTTGGCCAGGTAGTGCCCCCTTTGTTTGCCAGGTATTCCCCTTTCTGTTGCCAGGTAGATGCCCCCATTGTTTGCCGGGTAGTGCCCCCTCTGTTGCCGGGTAGTGCCCCCATTGTTTTCCCAGGTAGTGCCCCCCCTTGTTGCCAGGTATCCCCCCTTTTGTTCCCAGGTAGTGCCCCCTCTTTGCCAGGTAGTGCCCCCATTGTTTGCCAGGTGGGTGCCCCCTCTGTTCCAGGTAGTGCCCCCCATTGTTTGCCAGGTAAAGCCCCCTCTGTTGCCAGGTAGTGCCCCCTTGTTGCCAGGTAGTGCCCCCTCTTTTGCCAGGTAGTGCCCCTCTGTTGCCAGGTAGTGCCCCCTTCTGTTGCCAGGTAGTGCCCCCTTTATTAGCCAGGTAATTAAAATGCCCCCTCTGTTCAGGTAGTGTCCCCCTCTGTTGCCAGGTAGTGCCCCATTAGTTGCCAGGTAGTGTCCCCTTGTTGCCAGGTAGGCCCCCATTGTTGCCCAGGTAGTGACCCCTCTGTTGCCAGGTTTTGTCCCCTCTGTTGCCAGGTTTTGCCCCTCTTGTGCCAGGTATGTCCCCCTGTTTGCCAGGTGGGTGCCCCCCTCTGTTGCCAGGTAGGTGCCCCCCTCTGTTGCCGGGTTGTTCCCCCCCCTCTGTTGCCAGGTAGTGCCCCCATTGTTGCCGGGTAGTGCCCCCTCTTTTACCAGGTAGTGCCCCCTCTGTTACCAGGTAGAGACCCCATTGTCCCAGGAGTGCCCCTCTGTGCCAGGTTGTGCCCCTCTGTTGCCCAGGTAGTGCCCCCCTGTGTTGCCAGGTAGTGCCCCCATTTTTTGCCAGGTAGTGCCCCCTCTGTTGCCAGGTAGTGCCCCCTCTGTTGCCAGGTAGTGCCCCCATTGTAGCCAGGTAGGCCCCCATTGTTTGCCAGGGTAGTGCCCCTCTGTTCCAGGTAGTGCCCCCCTTGTTCCCCAGGTAGGTCCCCCTTGTTGCCAGGTAGTGCCCTATTGTTGCCAGGTAGTGCCCCCATGTTGCCAGGTTGTGCCCCTCTGTTGCCAGGTAGTGTCCCCCCTTGTCCCAGGTAGTGCCCCCATTGTAGCCAGGTAGTGCCCCCCTGTGTTGCCAGGTAGTGCCCCCATTTTTGCCAGGTGTGCCCCCTCGGGTTCCCAGGTGTGCCCCTCTTTTGCCAGGTAGTGCCCCCATTGTAGCCAGGTAGTCCCCCCCCCATTTTCCCTGCCCCCCCCTGTTGCCAGGTAGTGCCCCTCTGTGCCAGGTTTGGCCCCCATTTTTAGCCAGGTAGTGCCCCCTCTGTTGCCAGGTAGTGCCCCCATTGTAGCCAGGTAGTGCCCCCCCATTGTTGCCAGTAGTGCCCCCCTGTTGTCAGGTAGTGTCCCCTCTTGTTGCCAGGTAGTGCCCCCTCTGTTCCCCAGTAGTGCCCCTCTTGCCAGGTAGTTTCCCCTCCTGTAGCCAGGTAGTGCCCCCCCCCATTGTAGCCAGGTAGTGCCCCCTTTGTTGCCAGGTAGTGCCCCCAATTGTAGCCAGGTAGTGCCCCCATTGTTTGCATGTTTGGGCCCCCTCTGTTGCCAGGTAGTGCCCCCTCTGTTGCCAGGTACTGCCCCCATTGTTGCCATAGTGTCCCCTTCTGTTTTGCCAGTAGTGCCCCCTTTGCCAGGTAGTGTCCCCTTGTACAAGTACCCCCCCCCGATTTGTACCCGGGTAGTGCCCCCCCCCCCATTGTACCGGTAGTCCCCCCCTCTGTTGCCAGGTAGGCCCCCATTGTACCAGGTAGTGCCCCCTTGTGCCAGGTAGTTCCCCCCCCCCCCGATTGAAAGCCAGGTAGTGCCCCCTCTGTTGCCGGGTACATTGTAGCCAGGTACAGCTAATAAAAAAAAATAAAAAAATCCACTCACCTCCCGGCTCCTCAGGCGCCAGCTCCCGACCGATTCCTCACGGCAGGGGGACTGAGTGCAGCCGCGCGTCACTTCCCCTGCGCCGCTGACCTGTATGTACGGCGGGGCAAAACCCGGGGCTGTACATACAGGGGGAGAAGGGAGGAGGGAGCAAACCCCCTGCCTCCTCCCTGCACAGCGAAACTCCGGGCGGGTGAAACGGGCGCAGCGGCCGCTTCACCCGTCTGTGAGAACGGACCGGCAGTGCCAGAGTAGCGCATCAGCGCTACTCTGGCGCCGCGGTCCTTTAAAGAACCCCCCGCTGGCTGCTGGCGGCAGGAGTTTCGCCAACTCTGCCGGGATGGCGGGTGGGGGGACCCCAAATAGCGGGACCCCCCCCCGCCAAAAACGGGAGAGTTGGCATGTATGCCTATAACCTGCCTATATACGTACTAGTGGACATATAACCTATATACCTACCTGCTGGGGGAAATATAACTTACTGGGGCACCCTATTACCTTCACTGGGGGACATATAACTTACTGGGGCACCCTATTACCTTCACTGGGGGACATATAACTTACTGGGGCACCTTATTACCTATACTGGGGAACATATAACTTACTGCGCTGTGAAGTCGCTAACAGTCGTTAAGCCGGTTGTTAAGACCTCAAGTTTATTGATAAGAGCTTAGCAATCGACTCTGAGTTCTATTCTATAGGTATTGGGTAGAACTGAGTTAAATATATTAGTCTGGCCCTCTAAAACCATTCCAATTTTTCATGTGGCCCCATGGAAAATTAATTCCCCCCTCTGCTCTAAGGGAATACTGAGCACAGCTTATCTATCTATCTATCTATCTATCTATCTATCTATCTATCTATCTATCTATCGGTCCGTCTGTCTATAAATAAGTATTGAACATGTCACCAATATTTGAAGTAAATATATTTTTAAAAGTGCTATCAATATAAAGTTAATTTATGTGTTAAAATTGGAAATGACACAGGTAAAAAGTATTGAAAACATGAAGAAAGAGAGGTGCAAAAATCCAGAGAAAGTCATGACAATGGCTGAAATCTATTAGTAATTAGAAATCAATCCTGCCACTTAGTGAAAAATAATATCAACTGATTCAACTGATGGCCTATAGAAAGGCTCCTCATTACCAAGGTGCCACACAAGAAACATCTCATGATGGGTAAAACCAGTGAGCCATCTCAAGACCTTGGCAAACCTTGTTGTTACAAAACATACTGATGGCATTGGTTACAGAAGAATTTCTAAACTACTGAAGGTTCTGGTTAGCACTGTATGGGCCATAATCTGGAAGTGGAAAGTACAGAATTTTACCATAATCTGGCCATAACCAGGTTCCCCATGCAATATTTCAGAGGGAGGAATGAAAATAATTATCAGAAGAGATGTCCAAGAACCAAAGAGCACCTGTGATCTTCAATCTCTGGGGGAGACAGAGGAGTTTTCTGAGCTATGCAAAAGAAATCTTGGCAGGGGGATCCTTTCTAGAATTTATACCAAACTGCGCAACAAAGATACAGAGAACCTGGAAACAACCCTCTTTGATAGCTGGGAGGCACTTCTCTCGGATCCGCAGTTATCCCAGAAAATTCTCAAAGGGATGACACTGGTGCACCAGGCAGTACTCAGTGAACAGTGGCGGGAGATTCTATTCAGATTGATACACAAATCTATATATGCATTTAACATTCCTTACGGGGTGGAAAACTCGGGCTATATTCAGGCTTGCCCGAAGTGTGGCCAGGATAAGGCAAACCTTTGTCAGTGTATATGGCTATGTGAAGAAGTTCAGCGCTTTTGGCGTCAAACTATTGACTTTGTTAGAGATGTATGGAATCTATCAATTTCCCTCAATCCACAGGGTCTATTGTTCCACTTTACTACCAAGAAAACTGACACTGAGGAAGAGGAGGGCTCCCTGATAACATCGAAAGGGGTGCATATTACCCTACTGGCGGCCAAGAAATGTCTTTTACGTCATTGGCTGCACTCTACAACCCCTGTGCTTGACGAGCTTCGGGATTGTCTGAGACAGGCATGTACATGGAGAAGCTAGAGGCAGAGAGAAACAAAGACAAGGAAGCAGGAAAATTTCTAAAAAAATGGAGGCAATTTATTTCAACACAATACAAAGAAGAAGAGATTAAATCAATCCTAGAACCGTTTAAATACACGGAATATTATTTAGTGGAGAACTAAAAGGAACGTTGGGGAACTTAGATCTCGGGGACTAAAACACTGAATAGGAGAATGGCATATTAGGGGGGGGGCAGAATGGGGGGGTGGGCTGTAAGGGGAGAGGGAGGGCAGTTAACTCGGGAAGGTTAAGACAGAAAAGGGGGATGAAGTCTTACAGACTGTTAAAATCTTAGTGATTTGCATTATGTGAATAATGGTGCTCTGCACATTCTTTTCTTATATCACTTGCATGAATGCCACTCTTGAAATGTAATGACTTTACTTCTGAATAAAAACTTGTTACAAAAAAAAAAAAGAGCACCTGTGGAGAACTACAGAAAGACCTGGAATCAGCAGGTACAATAAAAGATAAGTAAGGCACTCAACCTCCATGACCTGCATGCACGCTCTTCCTCCGTGGCCAGTATGCACGTTCACCACTCAAGACTCCATTGATGAACAAAAAGCTTGTTCAAGCCCGTTTAAAGTTTGCTCAACAAAATTTAGTCAAGCCTGTGAAATACTGGGAGAATGTAGTCTGGTTAGATGAAAGCAAAATTGAGCTCTTTGGAGGCCATAATACACACCATGGTTGGAGGCCAAAAGGTGCCGCAGCTTACCTCAAAGACACGAAGCGGGGAAGTGTGGAGGTAGTTACATTATGGTGGGGTCTGTAGCATACGGCCCTGGCAAACTTCATATCATTGAGGGAAGGATGAATGGACAAATGTAGTGAGACACTCATGATAAAAATCTGCTGCCATCTACGCGGATGATGAAGATGAAACGAGGGTGGACATTTCAGCAAGACAATGATCCCAAACACACGGCCAAGGAGACTCTTAGTTGGTTTCATTAAAAGAAGATAAAGCTTCTACAATGGCCGAGCCAATCACCTAAGCTGAATCCAATAGAAAATCTATGGAAGGAACTAAAGCTCAGACTTCATAGAAGGACCCCTCAGAAGCTTCAGGATGTGCAGAGTGGTTGGGTATGGTCACACGACGTATTTGTGGGACATACTTCGGTGCATAACTGCAATGCAGCCGAAATATGGACCACAAATACGGTAAAATCATAGCACTCACTGAGTGCTATGATAACCCAACATACTGTGCAAAAGTAATAGGAGGCCGGGCCGTAGCGTTGTTGAAGGTATGAGCCGCAAATACGTTGTGTGAACATATCCTTTGTGTGGAAGAATGGGCCAAAATCCCACTTGAGCAATGCATGCGACTAGTTTCTCCATAGAGGAGGTGTCATTGCCAGCAAAGGATTTTGTACGAAGTATTAAATAAATCTCAGTAAGAACGCTTAATACTTTTTCCCTGTGTCATTTATCATTATTACACATAATTTATGGACTTCTATGGTTTGTTTTCTTTGCATGTGTGTATTGGATGGGCTGTTACCAACATCTGGGGAGAATTTCATGCCAATAGCACCATTAGAAATAGATTTGCTTAGAAAATTGTTGACGTGTTCAATACTTATTTCACCTGCTGTATATATGTATCTGTATATCTATACTGTATAGGTATATATGTTAGATATATTTTAGATACATTTAAATTATAGGCTTATTTATCTGGGTTTAGTCCAGTAGAGGGTCCAAATCATTGGTTAACAGCTTTTATAAAGGTATATAGACACAGTTGTCATTTAATGAGTAGGACTACCCACTGGACCCTTAGCTCAGAGTCAGCAGAGGTGTTAATGAATTAAAGGGGGGTGTAAAGTTATACTGGAACTTTTCTAACAAAACAATATATCAATCTGCTCAGCTCCTCTTAATCTATAACCTGCTGTCTACACATTAGATATCATATTCAATGTGCTTTAACTCTAAAGTCGTTTTCAGACCATAACACTGGCACACTTTGTCCTAAATGTTCTGCCCACAAAACCTAGGCCTTAAACAGCACTACCGACCAGGCTGGGAATGGCCCACAAAGTTGCAGTGAGAACTACCAGTGGGCCCTGGGCCATGACATAACTGAGGCTTCTTTTCAGGGAAAAAGGCAGAGAAAGTGAGGGAGCCATGTGCCGTCAGGTACAGTAACTGTAGAATGGGCCCCAAGAATCAACTCCACTGTTGGGCCCCAAGAATCAACTCCACTGTTGGAGCCCCAAGAATCAACTCCACTGGTGGGACCCAAGAATCACCTCCGCTGGTGAGCCCCAAGAATCAACTCCACTGGTGAGCCCCAAGAAGCAACTCCACTGGTGGGCCCAAAGAATCAACTCCATTGGTGAGCCCCAAGAAGCAACTCCACTGGTGTGCCCCAAGAAGCAACTCCACTGGGGAGCCCAAAGAAGCAACTCCACTAGTAGGCCTCAAGAATCAATTCAACTGGTGAGCTCAAAGAACTCACTAGTGGGCTCCAGGAATCATCTCCATTTTTTGGGCCCAATAATCAACCCCAAGAATTAACTCCACTAATGGGCCCCAAGAATCAACTCCACTGGTGGGTCCCAACAATCAACTCCACTGGTGGACCCAAGAATCAACTGCACTGGTGGATACAAGAATCAACTCCACCAGTGGATCCCATTAATCAACTCCACTGGTGGCTCCAAGAATCAATTCCACTGGTGGGCCCCAAGAATCAACTCCACTGGTGAGCCCCAAGAATCAACTCCACTTTTGGGCCTCAATAATAAACTCGACTGGTGGGCTCCAAGAATCAACTCCATTGGTGAGCCACTATAGTCAATTCCACTCGTGGGCCTCAAGAATCTACTCCATTGGTGGCCCCCAAGAATCAATTCAACTGGTGGGCCCCAGCGAACCCAATCCGACACTGAGTAGAACTCCTGAATATGCTGTCATGTGTCCCTAATACAGACGTTAAAATGCAACTATGACATTTTTGATGTATTAAAAGGATAGTAGATATTTTATATCTGGTGGGGCCAATCTGTGTATCCAGACACAGGGGTTGTCCAGTGTTTTTGTAAAAGGAAGTCCTGGCTATAAAATAAAATAATGTTAAAGGGGTTGTCCGGGTACTTTTTCCTTTTATATTACTGAAACCTTACAAAAAAAACAAACTAGCCTTTGGCTTTAAGTACCATTCCCTTAATATAACAACACAAAAGGGAATAGCTTACAAGTGGTAACAAGTGACCACTGAAGCCACCAATTGCAGTGGCCGGATGTAAATAGATAATGGGGGCACTGTTGATGGGAGAGGTGAGTATGTATTCTTTTTGCTTTATTAAGCAGTAGTAACTTAAAAGTAAAAGATAAAAAAAAACACTTGTAGAGCCCCTTTACCTCACCTGTCTAGCTGCATTGCTCCAGCACCACCGTAGCTTTGGTGTTCCCACCGCTCCACCAGCAGTGATGGCACATACATTGTTCTGTATACGAGGAAAAAAAGAAGCTCGTGGTTCCAGCAGTCCAGAGAGAATGCAAGAATGTGTTGTATAATAAAAGTGTTGTTTATTCTTAAAAATGTAAAGGAAACAATAGCCTTCACACAATTAAAAACACTATAACACACTATAATGGACTTGACCTGTTAGCGATGCTTCTTCAGAAGTCAGAATACCAAACACAGAAACAAGCAGACAATTTAAAGGAGATAATACAATCCTATTGGTAGAAAAATGTCAATCAAGTGTCAAAGACCAGACAGATGACACTTGATTGACATTTTTCTAACCCAATAGGATTGTATTATCTCCTTTAAATTGTCTGCTTGTTTCTGTGTTTGGCATTCTGACTTCTGAAGAAGCATTGGTATATGATGTGAAACGCGTCAAGTCCATTATAGTGTGTTATAGTGGTTTTTAATTGTGTCAGTGCTCTGTTTTCTTTACATTTTTAAGAATAAACAACACTTTTATTATACAACATATTCTTGCATTCTCTCTGGACTGCTGGAACCATGAGCATCGGGTCGCCTCTTCTTTTTTTTCCTCATATCCTGTACTTCATTCCATTGCTGCTGGGCTGGCACTTCGGATCCTGGGACCTGCGGCTGCCGTGTAATGGGCTCAGAACGAGAGCCCTGTAAATTCATAAGTGAGTTGTGAATATACACTATTAGCACAACCTCAAAAGGTGAGCACACCCTTTTATTGCTTTCTACAATACCTTGGTGGTTACATGCTTCACTATTGTGCGCCCTCTCTCCTTTTTTCCCTCCTTCTTATACATTGTTCTGTGATACTACAGCCAATCACTGACTTTTATTTTTTCACACCATTACTTGCTCCACTAAAAGTCACCGAGCAATGCAATGTGAATAGGAGTAGAGCCAACCATATATTCATCTGTAGACACCTGTCTCGGGGTGTTTGCTCCTCATCAGTGCAGAGTAGTATACTGGTTAGTTAAGTGTGAGACTCTAGTTGTCGTTCAAAAAAGGGTAATGTTTCTCGTTAGGGAGAGGCAAGATGTAGGTGTGTGAGGACTTATACAAAATGAATCGCTACACTAAAATTTTTAAAACACAGAAGGCTCATGGGACATTAATTAAGACTTTACATCAAATTGGGTTTACGTTCTGCAAGTCACATCTATTCCTGATCCTGGGAAAATTTTTTGGGTTTTTTTGCCAAACCAAATTTTTTCTGCAACACCTGTCTCGGGGTGTTTGCTCCTCATCATGCAGAGTATATAGATATAGTAAAATTATTATTATTTTTTTATTTTAATTAGTATATATTTAGGTGTGAGACTCTAGTTGTTGTTTTAAAGGGGTAATGTTTTTCCCTTAGGGAAGGCCCATGTAGGTGTAGGGAACAAAAAAATAATCGCTACACTAAAATTTCAATACATTCTAGAAGGCTCATGGGACATTAATTAAGACTTTGCATCCATTGGATGTAGCGTTCTGCAAGTCACATCTGATTCGCTGAGCCTGGCAATATTAATGGGGTTAGTTGCCAAACCAGATATTCATCTGCAGACAGCTATTTGGGGGTAATTGACTCTCATCAATGCAGAGTAGAGTGCTGGGTGGCTAGGTGATAGTGGTAGTGCAAAAGGGGTAGTGCTCTTCAGTAGGGAGAGGCACCGCGTAGGTGTGTGGAGACATATACAATATTAATTGTGCCAATGAAATTTAAATACATTCTAAAAGGCTCATGGGAAATTATTTATGATTTTACATCCAATGGATTTAGAATTTGTGGCAATGAGCTTAATCAGGTAATCAGGTTAATCAGACTGGTAAAGCCTGGACCTGGAGTGTGGGAATGGCCACTCCACCAATTTCTTTGGCCGTCTTTTGACGCACCATGTAGGTGTGTGGAGACTTATACACCATTAGTCGCTCCACTAACATCTAAGTATGAGAAATGAGTTAGGACTCATTAGTGAGTGGCACCATTTAGGTATGTGGACACTTACACACCATTAGTCGCTCCACTAAATTTTAAATATATTCCAAAAGGCTCATGAGAAAAGAGCCACGACTCTGCAGCATCATCTTTTGAATGTAGTGTTCCTCAAGTGGCATCTGACTCACTGAACCTTGCAATGTAAATGGAATTAGTTGCCAAACCAGATATTTGTCTGCACACAGCTGTTTCGGGGTGTTTGCCCCTCATCAATGCAGAGTAAATACCTGGTTTGGGGCTCTAACATATGACCGAATCACAACTGGCGTGCCTCATTACTAATTGTAAGTGGTGGGAATTTGTTTTTTTCTTTTTAATTGGTAACATTTCTAGCAGACATTTTCTAGCATTCCTCATTAGTGAGAGGCACCATGTAGGTGTGTGGAGACTTATTCACCATTAGTTGCTCAACAAAATTTTAAATATATTCAAAAAGGCTCATGGGAAATTAGCTATGATTCTGAAGCATCACCTGTGGGATGTAGTGTTACTCACGACGCATCCGACTCACTGAGCCTTGCAATGTAAATGGGATTAGAGCCAAACCAGATATTTCTCTGCAGACATCTGTTTCGGGTTGTTTGCCCCTCATCAGTGCAAAGTAGAATACAGGTTGGCGAGGGAAGAGGCTCAAAGAGTAGTGTTCCTCATTAGGGAGGCGCACCATGTAGGTGTATGGAGACTTATACACCATTAATTGCTCCACTAACATCTAAGTATGAGAAATGAGTTAGGACTCATTAGTGAGTGGCACCATGTAGGTATGTGGACACTTATACAGCATTAGATGCTCCACTAAATTTTAAATATATTCAAAAAGGCTCATGGGAAATGAGCTAGGACTCTGCAGCATCACCTGTTGGATGTAGTGTTCTTCAAGACGCATCCGACTCATTTGAAACCTTAAAATGTAAGATGGGGATTAAAGAGCCAAAACCAATAATTTCTCTGCATGATTAACTGTTCGGGTTGTTTGCCCCTCATCAGTACAAAGTAGAATACTGGTTGGCTAGGGAAGAGGCTCTCAGGGTAGTGTTTCCTTCAGGGATAGAGCACCAGTAGGTGGTGTGGATGACTTCTAACAACATTGATGCTCCCACCTAAAATTTAAATATTTCAAAAAGGCCCATGGAAATGAGCTAGGACTTTCTGATCATCACCTGTTGGAAGTAGTGTTCTTCAAGTCGCATCCTGACTCACGTGAGGCCTTGCAATTTAAATGGGACTAGAGCCAAACCAGATATTTCTCTGCAGACATCTGTTTCGGGTTGTTTGCCTCTCATCAGTGCAGAGTAGAATTCTTGTTTTTGGTTCTAGACATGACCAATCCCAACTTGCGTAGAGCCCCTCCATTCTAATTTGTAGTGGTGGAAATGGTGTTTTGTTTTTTATTTGGTAACATTTTAAAAGGGATAAGTACCAAACCAATATTCTCTGCAGGACGTCCTGTATTCGGGTTATGTTTGCCCCTCATCAGTGCAGAATAGAATACTTGTTTTGGTTCTAGACATGACCAATCACCACTGGGTAGCCCCAGTCTAATTTTAAGTGGTGGGAAATCGTTTTTTTTTTTTTAAATTGGTAACAGTATAAATTGGATAACAACCATAAATTAGGCCAGATATTTTTTGTCTCTGCAGCACGTCTGTGTTTCACAGGTTTTTTATTTCTGCCCCTCATCAGTACAGAGTAGAATACTGATTTTGGCTCTAGAAATAACCAATCACCACTGGGTAGCCCCAGTCTAATTGTAAGTGGTGGGAATTTTTTTTTTTTTTTTTTTTAATTTTAAATTTGGGGAAACAGTAATAAAAATGGATAGAGCCACACCAGATATTTTCCCTGCAGGACGCCTGTTTTCGTTTGTTATGCCATCTCATCATATGCGAGAGTAGAAATCTTCTTGTTTTTCGTTCTAGACATGACCAATCCCAACTGCGTAGCCCCAGTCTAATTGTAAGTGGTGGAAATGTGTTTTGTTTTTTAATTGGTAACAGTATAAAAGGGATAAGAGCCAAACCAGATATTTCTCTGCAGACATCTGTTTCGGGTTGTTTGCCCCTCATCAGTGCAGAATAGAATACTTCTTTGGGTTCTAGACATGACCAATCACCACTGGGTAGCCCCAGTCTAATTTTAAGTGGTGGGAATTCTTACGTTTTTTTTTTATTAAATTGGTAACAGTATAAATTGGATAACAGCCATACCAGATATTTCTCTGCAGACGTCTGTTTCAGGTTTTTTGCCCCTCATCAGCACAGAGTAGAATACTGATTTTGGCTCCTCTAGAAAATAATCCAATCCACCACTGGGTAGAAGTAGTACCCAGTTCTAATATGTAAAGTGGTGGGGAATTCCTTTTTTTTTTTTTTTTTTTTTTTTTTTTTTTTTAAATTGGGAACAGTATAAATGGGATAAGAGCCAAACCAGATATTTCTCTGCAGACATCTGTTTCGGGTTGTTTGCCTCTCATCAGTGCAGAGTAGAATTCTTGTTTTTCGTTCTAGACATGACCAATCCCAACTGCGTAGCCCCAGTCTAATTGTAAGTGTTGGGAATTCTTTTTTTTTTTAAATTGGTAACAGTATAAAAGGGATAAGAGCCAAACCAGATTTTCCCTCTGCAAGGCATCTGTTTTGCCTTTGCTCTAGGGTTGTTTGCCTCCTCATCTTTAGCGCCTCTAAATTTTAAAGTCCTGCTCCACATTCAGTGCAAGATTGATTTTGGACTAAGCAGAATAGAATACTGGTGGGCTCTAGACCATGACCAATCCCAACTGCATAGCCCCTGTCTAATTGTAAGTGGTGGTAATTTTTTTTTTTTTTTAAATTAGTAACCTTTCTAAAGTGCAAGCATTAGTATGAACTCAACAACGTGCACGGACAGAGGGGATTTGTAACTTACTTTTCCTTTAAATTCTGTACATTCTTCACTGATCCCTTTCTGTCAGCGAAAGGGTTATCATTCCTGAAGTCTGCATAAGCAAAATGAAAACATAAGCGTGCACAGCTAGCTCATTCCCATCTGGAGTTATAACGTATGAACTATGTAAGTATCTTGTTTCCACAGGAACAGTCTTTTGGACACAGTCCCTAAGGGGCCGTATTAAAAAGTCCCCTATCTCAGGCAGACAGGCCCCGGTCTTAACAGATGTGTAAACACAGCCCCTCATCCGCACTCTCAACCTCCGCTTCTCGTATCCCATTATCTAGACTTTTCTAAGTATCTAGAAGTCTAGAGGTCTTGTCTGGAATATTAAAAAAAAAACTCCTTAAAATGTCAAATAGTGCTAATGACAAGAGGGCGGTTTATATTTAGCAGCATTTTTTTTTTTAACAAACTGTATTAACGGTGCTGACGGGATTCTGGAATTATCTTGTAAAACACTTATTTCTAGAATTTGGTAGAAATTCTTCAGGAAAAAATTGTCTACGATTGTTAGAAAGATCGCCAATAGAAATAAAGGGATTATTTCCAGTGTTCCTGGTGGTCTGGGGCAGAGACAGAGCGAACGTTTAATGCCAGTCCATTGTGCCAATAGCTGCAGGATAAAGGAGTAGGGCTTAATGATGAGGTTCTGATCTTGGGGGGGTTGTAGATTTATGGGCATTTAAGTAGTGGGGCTCCCACCTTCACCTATTCCATGGCTGTGGGGTGGTTCTACAGCTTCAGGCTTCCCACTCTTCCCTGTTCAGAGGCTTTTGGGGGCGTTCTGTCTAAACTAGAACTACAAGGCATCAGCTCCCCACTCAATCACTTCCTGGTTCAGGCTGTGGGGTGGTTCTTCTACAGCTTCCAGAACAGAGGCTCCCACTTCCTGTTTCAAGCTGTGGGTGCGGTTCCACAGCTTTAAGGGCTCTCACTTCCAGTCCGAGACTGATGGGGGGTCCCCAACAGCTTCAGTATCAGCTTCAGGCTCCCACTTCCTATTTCCAGGCTGTGGGCGGTTCTACAGCTTCAGGCTCTCCCACTTCCTGTTTCAGTTGGCTGTGGATGGTTTCTACAGCTTCAGCTCCCACTTTCTGTTCAGGGGCTGTGAGTGTTCTACAGCTTCAGTCTCCCCCCTTTTCTGTTCAGCTGCTGTGGACAATTCCTGAGCTTCATGCTCCCACTGTCCTTTTCAGGAAGGCAGATAAGAGCGTGGACAATTCATAACAGCTTCAGGCTCCCACGTCTTTCCTATTCAGGGAGATACTGAGGACAATCTTCAGCATCATATTGCTTCCCACTCATTCCTGTTCAGGGCTGTTGGCGGTTTCACACTTCAGTCTCCCACATTCCTATTCAGCGGCTGTGGCAGTTCGTTAAACAGCTTCAAGCTCCCCACTGTCCTATACAGGCTGTGAGTGGTTATCACAGCTTCCACTCTCCCGATTTCCTATTCATCGACTGTGGACAATTCTTCAACTTGAACTTCAGGCTCCCTACTTCCTGTTCAGGGCTGTGGGCCGGGTTTCTACAAGCTTTCGCAGGAGGCTCCCGACTCCTGTTCAGTGCTGTAGTGACCACATTCCAATACAGAGCTTCAGAGCTCACCACATTCTGTTTCAGGCAGTTGGGAGGTTTCTGACAGAACAGTGCTTCCCTACTGCTTCTGTCAGAGAAGCTGTGGATGGGTTCTAACATCTACAGCTTCAGCTCCCACCTCCTGTTTCAGGGCAGGCTGTGGAATGGTTCTACAGTCTTCATAGGGCTCCCCACATCCTTAATCAGGCTGTGGGGCAGCTTTCCTAACAGCTTTCACAAGCTCCCACTTCCTATTCAGGTTGTGAGTGGTTCTAATCAACACTTCAGGGCTCCGCATTTCCTTCCCTATTCAGGGAACTGTGACAATTCTTCAACTTCAGCTCCCACTTCCTGTTCAGTTTGTGGGCAGTCTACAGCTTCACTTCAGGGCTCCCACTTTCCTGTTTTCAATGCAGGCTGGTGGGACGGTGATCTACAGCTTCAAGTGCTTCCCACGTTCCCATATCAAGGCTTGGGCAGTTTCTACAGCTTCAAAAGCTCATCCCACTACCCTATTCAGGTTGTTTGAGTGGTTCTAAACTAGAACAGCTTCAGGCTCCCATTACATCCCTATTCAACTGTGACAATTCTGCAACTTCAGGAGCTCCCACTGGCACTGTCCTGTTCAGGTGGCTGTGGGCTGGGTTCTACAGCTATTCAGGCTTGCCCGACTTCCTGGTTTTTCAGCTGTGGACGAATTCTACAGCTTCAGGCTCCCACTTTTTTATCTGTTCAGGGCTGTGATGGTTCTTACGAGCCTCCAGGTTTCCCCACCCTCACCAGGTTGTCAGCGGCTGTGGATGTTCTAACAGCTTCAGGCTCTCACTTCCTGTTCAGAGGTTTGTGGGCAGGTTCCTACGAGGCTTCAGAGGCGTTCCCACTAACCTCTGCCTCCCTGTTCAGAGGAGTAGCAGGGGAGTATAGTCTGGTGGGCGGGTGCTACGAGGCTTCAGGCTCCCACTTCCTATTTAGAGAGGGCTGTGGGGCAGAAGTTACTTACAGCTTCAAGCTCCCACTTCCTATTCTCAGGCTGTAGTGGTTCCTCTGCCAGCTTCAGGGCTCACCATTATGTTTTCCTATTCATCAACTGTTGACAAGTTCTTCAACTTCATTCAGGCTTAGGCTCCCACTTTTCCTGTTTCAGGGGCTGTAGGGGGGCGTTCTAGCAGCTTTCAGGCTCCCACTTCCTGTGGTCAGACGGTGGAAGTGGCTGTTGACAATTATCTACAGTTCAGGCTCACACTTTCTGTTCAGACAAGAGAAGAGGCTCTGTGGATGGTTTCTACAGCTTCAAGCTACCCACCTCCTTTCAGGCTGTTGGATGGTTCTACAGCTTCAGGCATCTCAACTTTCCGGTTCGGGTTTTGGGGGCCCAAAATTCAAACAGTTTCGGGGCTCCCCCTTTCTGTTCAGGGCTTTGGGGGGGTTTCAAAGGTTCAGGCCCCCATTTTCCTGTTCGGGCCCCTGTGGGCAGTTTTTTTACAGTTTTCAGGCTCCCACTTCCTATTCAGGCTGTGAAGGTTTTTACAGCTTATAGGCTCCATTTTTCTGTTCAGGCTGGGGGCGGTTTTACAGCTTCGGCTCCCACTTTCTGTTAAAGGCTGTGGGTGGTTTACAGTTTCCAGGTTTTCCCACTTCCTAAAACGGGGCCGGGAGGATGGTTATACAGTTCGGCTGCCCCCTTTCTTTTCAGGCTGTGGGTGGTTCTACAGCTTCAGGGTTTCCCCACTTCCCTATACAGGTGTGGGTTTTCAAACAGCTTCAGGCTCCCATTTCCCGGGTTCAGGCTATGGGCGGGATCTAAATTTCATCTAAAACTTCCTTGTTCAGGCTGGGGGCCTGTTTAGAGGAACATTGGGATGGGGGGTTTTCTAAATTTGCAGGCGGAAGGGGCCCTAAGAGCTAAAAAGGCCTTAAAGTTTGTCGGGCAAAAAGGATAAAAAAAAAGGCTTCTTTTCTGTGATACGACACACCCAGGAAGTAATTTAACCCATGACTGCCACTACTACTGAGGAGGGGGCCCGGAAACCTAGAGAACTTTGTATAACAAACAAGCAGAAAATAAGAATTGCCTAAACTCTAAAATTTTAAGCAAAAACAAAAATTGAAAATATATTGAAAAAATTTTTTTTTTTTTTTTTTTTTTTTTTTTTTTTTTTTAACGTTGCCTACATGTTGAAAGCTAATCAATAAAATATGTTTACCCCTTTGCCTCCATGAGGTTAAAGGGGTATTCCCATCTCATTGATTAGCTTTAAACATGTAGGCAAGGGTTAAAGTTTGTCGATAAGAAAAGCCGTTTGTGTCCATTGTAAAATGGATCCGGTCCCACCTTATGCAACGAAGGCTCCAACAGACCTGTGCAACCCGGGCCCCAGAAAAGGTTTTAAATCCTTTTTTGCCCCGTTTTTGACATATCGAAAAAAGGCGTAGGGAAATAAAAATCATGTGGGGGCGTGATCTGGGTGGGGAACAAAGTTTTATTATCTTTGAAAAAAAAAAAGGGGGAAAAAAACCCCAAAAAACCGTTTTTTGGGGGGCGATTAGTTTAAAAAAAAAACCCTCGAGGTTGAAAACCTGACATTTTTTTTTGAAATTAGATGCTTTGTAAATATTTTTTGTTGTTTTTAAACTATAAAAGTTTAAAAAAAATTAAATTTTTAAAAAATTTTATTGACCTTTTGTAGTGCATTTGCTACAAGGCCCTTCACTTTTAACAAATTTACCAAAAAGCCCCCCGGCCCCCAAGAGAACTTGAAATTTCAAAGGGCCAAAGTAAATTTTTTGCATGTTTTCTTACCCCAGACAGGGTTTTAAAAGTCAGATACATTATTAGCATTTATATTTCTTTCAAAGGGCATTTTTATCCCTTTGGGCATACCCAAGGAGTTTCCCCACAAGCCCTAAGGGCCCCCGTGATCAATTTTCAAATATATCCACCCACCTCAAGAATTAGCCCCATTACAAACATTCAGTGTCTTCAATAAGCTGAAGAACCTGAGAGTCTTTGGGAATTTCCCGTGTCTTTACCCAAAAATAAGGACCCCTCACCAAATTTTGGGAAATATCGTATTATATTTTCATGGGACCCCTAAAAAATCTGAACTTTGGGACAAGGTATCATTGTAAAAACTTGTTTTAACAGTTGAAAAATTTGGGCCCCAAAAAACTTAAAGGGTTTGCCAGGGGCAAGTTTTCCCTTTCCTCTCTCCTTACACAGGGGAATGCAAAAAAAACACCCCGAGTAAAAGGGAAACTGCAGGGTGGGGGAAAAGGGGGGGGGGGGGAGTAAGGATGAGGAAGAAGGGGCGTCTCTAAAAATTAAGTTTAATTAAAAAACCCTACAACAGTGGATTCCAATACAGCAAGGACCCAGGGCCCCATAGGCTGCACTTTCTACCCCCGGGGGCCCCCCCCCCCTTAAAAGTTCTTTTAATTTTTCCCCGGGCCTCAATTTAAAAAGGTTTTTACGCAAGCGGGGCCCAGATCAGCCCCGCAGTGAACTGGTCGGTCTAGTGGAAGTTTTTTCAGGTAACAAGGGGAACTGAGAAATGTGTAGCTCCAGAGTCTTCCCTTTTTTGGTAATCACATATATTAAAAATTGTTTTAAAAAACCCTTTTGGAGGCCCCCACCAACTTTCAGGTGGCAAAACCCCTTTTTAATACGCCATCAATGTTATACTGCGGGCAAAAAAGTGATGCCCCCCTAAGTGACAAAAAAAGTGAGTGCCCCCCTAAGTGAAAAGAAAAATTTGTGTCCAGGTGTCATATTTTGTGTCCCACCAATTAACCCTTGGGCGGGGAGTTCCTAACTTCACGGGTTGATTTTATTTTGATTCATAAATTACAGGAATGGCTTCAGTAATCCACGCTTTCCCCCAAGCCAACTTAACAAACTAAGGGCCCGGGCATGCACTGATTGGGCCCCCGCCCAAACTACAACATCACACTTGGGCCCCGCCTTGAGCCTCCCCCCAAGCCACCCATATTATCAGGTACCGCAGCCCAAACTTTGGCGGCAGGGAGCTTTTTTCCCCCGTTCCCCCGGGTTTTAACTGTTTGCCAACCTGAAAAACCACAAACGTTAAAAAGGCAAAGCAAAAAGGGATCCAGGGATTTTCTTGTTTCCCGTGACTACATTTAAAAACTTGGGGCCCCTAAATGGGCCACGAGCAATTCCTAGTGTGCCCAATTGAAAAATGGCCCGTTTTGCGCGTCTTCACAAAATGTTTGGTTCTTTCTATGTTCATCTTTTGAAGAAAGGGTTCCTTTGGGCAGGCCATGCAACCAATTTTTAAAACGTGGGGGTGTATGATCTGATCACTGACAGGCTAACCCTCTCTCCCCCTTTAACCTCTGCAGCAATGCTGGCAGCACTCATACATCTATTTTAAAAAGACAATTTCTGGATATGACACTGAGCACGTGCACTCAACTTCTTCGGTCGACCATGGCGAGGCCTGTTTTGAGTGGAAAATGTCTTGTTAAACTGCTGTTTGGTGTTGGCCCCCGCGCTGCAGCTCAGTGTCAGGGTGTCGGCCCCCGCGCTGCAGCTCAGTGTCAGGGTGTTGGCATCATCTGATAGCCTCGGCCATATTTCTGTAGAGCAACAATTTTTTTTTTTTAGATCCTCAGACAGTTCTTTGCCATGAGGAGTCATGTTGAACTTCCAGTGACCAGTATGAGAGACTGTGAGAGCGATAACACCAAATGTTACACAGCTGCTCCCCATTCACACCTGAAAAACTTGTAACACCAACCAGTCATATGTAGATAAAATGGCAAATTGGGCAATTTTTTTATGCCAGCGGTTTTTTGACATTGATCGCTGTGTGTTGAGTTATTTAGAGGGCACACCAAATTTACACTGTTATATATGCTGTATACTGACTACTTTACATTATATCAAAGTGTCATATCTTCAGCATTGTCCCATGAAAAGATATAATACAATATTTATAAAAAAGGATGGGTGTACTCACTTTTGTGAGATTATCTATCTATCTATCTATCTATCTATCTATTTATTTTTATTTTATTTATATATTTTAATATATATATTATATTTTTATACACTCTCCGGCCACTTTATTGTAGACACCATGCTAGTAACGGGTTGGACCCCTTTTGCCTTCAGAACTGCCTCAATTCTTCGTGGCATAGTTTCCCACAAGGTGTTGCAACGATGCTCAATTGGTCCCAAGGGGCCCAAAGAGTGCCAAGAAAATATTCCCCACACCATGACACACCACCACCAGCCTGAACCTTGATACAAGGCGGGATGGATCCATTGCTTTCATGTTGTTGACGCCAAATTCTGACCCTACCATCCGAATGTCGCAGCAGAAATTTGAGACTCATCAGACCAGGCAACGTTTTCCAATTTCACTGTCCAATTTCGATGAGCTTGGGCAAATTGAGCCTCAGTTTCCTGTTCTTACTGAAAGGAGTGGACCCGGTGTGGTCTTCTGCTGCTGTAGCCATCTGCCTCAAAGTTGGCCGTACTGTGCGTTCAGAGATGCTCTTCTGCCTACCTTGGTTGTAACGGGGGCTATTTGAGTCACTGTTGCCTTTCTATCAGCTCGAACCAGTCTGCCCATTCTCCTTTAGCCTCTGGCATTTAACAAGGGATTTCCTCCACAGGACTGCCGCTCACTGGATGTTTTTTTCTTTTTTTGGGACCATTCTCTGTAAACCCTAGAGATGGTTGGGGCGTGAAAATCCCCGGAGAATCGCAGTTTCTGAAATACTCAGACCAGCCCTTCTGGCACCAACAACCATGCCACGTTCAAAGGCACTCAAATCACCTTTCTTCCCATACTGATCTCGGTTTGAACTGCAGGAGATTGTCTTGACCATGTCTACATGCCTAAATTTCATGACTTGCCGTCATGTGATTGGGTGATTAGAAATTAAGTGTTTAAAGAGCAGTTGGGCAGGTGTACCTAATAAAGTGGCCGGTGAGTGTATATATATACATACATAAAGTTGAAACCAGAAGTTTCCATCCACTATATAAGAAGCCCTATCTGTAGGTTTCTCTCATTATCTGACATGAAATCAGAATAAACCTTCCCCGTTTTAGGTCAATTAGGAACCAAAATTATTTCTATTTGCCAAATGCCAGAATAATGAGAGAGAGAATTTTTAAGGTATTTTTGTTATTTTCAGCAAGTCAAAAGTTTCCTCCATTTCATTAGTATTTGGTGGCTTTGCCCTTAAACTGTAGGAAATTGGGTCAAATGTTTCTGGATCTTCCCAAACTTCTCACAATAGTTGGTAGGAGTTTTGTGCCATTCCTCCTGACAGAACTGGTGTCACTGAGCCATGTTTGGAGGTTACTTCGCTCGCACCGGCCTTTTCAGCTTTGCCCATAAATTTTCAATAGGATTGAGATCAGGGCTTTGTGACGGCCGCTCCAAAACACTGACTTGGTTCTCCTTAAGCCACTTTGTAACCAGTTTGGCAGTAGCTTCGGGTCATTGTCCATTTGAAAGACCCATTTCCCCAAGTTTTAACTTCCTGGCTGATGTCTTGAGATGTTGCCACAGTATTGACACATAATCTGCTTTCCTCATGATGCCATCTATTTTGTGAAGTTCACCAGTCCCTACTGCAGCAAAACAACCCCACAACATGATGCTGCCACCCCGTGTTTCACAGTTGGGATGGTGTTCTTAGGCTTCCAAGCTTCTCCGTTTTTATTCCAAACATAACAATGGTCATTATGGCCAAACAGTTCAATTTTAGTTTCATCTTTGTTCCTGTGCATTTACAAACATTAATCTTTCTTTTATATGTTTTTTTTTGGAGTTATTGGTTCTTCCGGGCAGAGTGGCCTTTCAGCATATGTTGATACAGTACTCGTTTCACTGTGGATAATAACACAACCTCACCAGCTTCTTCACAAGGTGTTTTGCTTTTGTTCTTGGGTTGAAATGCACATATTTGGACCAAAGCACGTTCATCTCTGAGGTACAGAACCCGTCTCCTTCCTGAGTGGTATGATGGCTGGACATTCCCATCTTGTTTGTACTTGCGTATAATTGTACAGATGAACAAGGCACCTTCAGGTATCTAGAAATTGCACCCAAGGATGAACCAGACTTGTGCAAGTCCCCAATTCTCTTCCTGATATCTTGGCTGATTTCTTTAGACTTTCCCATGATGTTACACAAAGAAACAGTGTGTTTCTGGTGTGATTGAAAACATATCCACAGCTGTGTCTATAATTAACTCAGATGTTGCCAATAAACCTATCAGGAGCTTCCAAAGTTCTGACACCATCATATGGGCTGTCCCAAATTATATAAAGGCAGAGTAATCCTAGTGTATGTAAACTTTTGACTTGGGAAAAGTAATAAAAATTTCCTTAAAAAAATTAAAAATTCTCTCTCTCATTATTTGGCATTTGCAAATATAAATAATTTTGGTTCCTAATTGACCTGAAACGGGGAATGTTTATTCTTGATTTCATGTCCAGATAGTGATAAAAAACCTGCAGATGGGGTTTTTTTTTTTTATATAGTGAATGGAAACTTCTGGTTTCAACTGTACATGCATATCTGTATAGAAATCAAATTTCGGGGTTGGGGGGGCGGGCGGGAAAAGGTCAGGACAGGGGCGGGGGTTTCCCTGTTCAAAAGGGACGTAGGCAAAGGGAACTGGACAGGGGAACCGGCAAGAAGGACTTCGGGAATCCCTTCCCACATAGGCTTGGGCACTATGGATTCAGCAGGGGTACAAAAGCGGGCTGGGGTAATATGGGACAAGCACCTTTAAAACACTTTAAATTTCAAAACCCCCGGGCTGGTAGCCCCAAGTTTTTCCCCCAAGGCTTCTGCAGACTGTATTTTAACTCCATACAGTGACCATAAAAGTGGTAGACACCAGTGTACACAGGCTCTGCAGACTGTATTTAAACCCCATACAGTGACCTTTAAAGTGGTAGACACCAGTGTACACGGGGCCTCGGATTTTATTTTTCCCTCCATACATGCCCCATTTAGTGGTAGTCCCGTGTAAAAAAGGCTTGCTGAATGAAAAATTACCTCCTTACGTGCCTTAGAGTGGTAGTTACCATTGTTTCCCAACCCTCGCTTTAACTGTATATTCCCTCCTTACAGGGGACATATAGGGGTAGACACCAGGGGTACACAGGTCTGCAGACTGTTTATTACCCCCAAAAACAGTGCCCTTTAAAATTTTGGGAAGCCCAACCCAGTTTTACCCCGGCCCCAGCGGGAATTTTTAAATTCCCCCCATACGGCCAAAAATATTTGGGAGGAACCAGTTTTTGCCCCAGGCTCTACAACTATATTCCCCGAAATTTCGTGACCTTTTGTGGGGGGTACCATTGTACCCGGACTCCCCGACTGTATAAAAAACCCCCTTAAAAGTGACCATTTTGGGTGGTAGACACCATTGTAAAAAGGGCTCTGAAGACTTTTATTTTAAACCTCCAAACAGTAACCTTTAGGGGTTTAAAACCAGTGAAACCCCAGCTCTGCAGACTGTATATTACCTCCATACAAGGGACCAAAGGGTAGTTTTACCATTGTACCCAGGCTCTGCGGGACTGTATTTTACCCCAAATACAGTCCATTTTTGGTAAGAACCCATTGTTCCAGGCTCTACTTTACTGAAAATTTTTACCCCCAAAACAGTAAAACTTTATAGGGGGAGACACCAGTGTCAACCTCTTGCAGACGTAAAATTACCCCCAAACAGTAAATGATATGGGTGGAAACCACCATGTTTTAAAAGAGGCTATACAAAACGGGTTTTTTTTCCCCCCAAACAGAAACCCCTAAAGTGGTAAAATCAAGGGGTTAAACAGGCTCGGCAGACTGTATTTCCCTCCTTTCCATTGACCATATAGGGATAAAATAACCGGGGTACACAGGTTTCTCCGGGGACTGTAAAATTACAGCCATACGTGACCATATAGTGGTAACACCCAGTGTAAAAGGCCCCTGCGCTGTAATTACCTCCTTACGGGTAAAAAAATTTTAGTGGTAAAAACCAGTGTACACAGGCCTGCAAAACTGTAATTACCACCAAACAGGACCATTTTTGGGGTAAACCCCCAA
Source organism: Phyllomedusa bahiana (assembly GCA_025379985.1). Lineage (NCBI taxonomy): Eukaryota > Metazoa > Chordata > Amphibia > Anura > Hylidae > Phyllomedusa > Phyllomedusa bahiana. The sequence goes on along the minus strand of JAODAL010023422.1, from coordinate 5,118 downwards.
GGTAACCAGGCCTGCAGATTGTATATCACCCTCCAAAGATATCAGTTTAGTGGTGGGAAAACCAAAGGTGACACAACCTGCAGATTTGTAAAATTACCTCCATACAGTGATTATATAGGGGTTAAAACCCCAAAGGTACCCCGGGACGCTGCAGACTGTTATTCCCTCCAAAACTTGGAACCAATGTGGTAGCCCCCCATTTTTCCCGGGCTCGGGCAGTTTTATATTCCCCCCAAAAACGGGGGTCCCCAAATTATTTGGGGTGGGCCCAGTTTTTGCCCAGGCTCTGCAGACTGTAATTCCCGCAATACAGTGCCCCATTAAAGTGGAAAGGGGAAAACCAAATTTACCCAGACTCTGCGACTGTATTTCCCCCCCATAAAAGTGACCATTAGTGGTAGACACCAGTGTACACGGGCCCTCGGCGACTGAAAAATTACCCTCCATACAGGGGACCAATAGTGGAGACACCAGGTACAAAAGCCCCTGCAACGTATTTTTTCCCCCAAACAGGGGCCCCAAAATGGGTGGTAGATCCCAATTGCCCCCGGCCCCCCGACTGAAAATTTTAAACCTAATAACAGTGCCCCTTTAAAGGGTTTAGAAACCGGGTTTACAGAGGCCTGCAACTGTATATTACCTCCATCCCAGGACAATATAGGGTAGACACCAGTGTAACAGGCTCTGCGGGACTGTATTTTACCTCCATCCCGGATGAAATAGTGGAAGCTACCTTGTCCCACGGCTCTACGGGACTGTATTTTTACCCCCCTTACAGGGGACCAATAATGGTGGGTTTCCATTGTTTATTACGGGGTTTCTCCCAGACTTATTTAAACCCCCATACAGGCCCCAATTTTGTGATAGAAAACAGTGTAAAAACAGGCTCTGCAAAAGAAAAATTCCAAGCCAACAGTAAACATTTTATTTGGTAAAACACCCGTTTTAACACAGGCTCACCCAAAACTGAATTACACCAAACAGTGACCATTAGTGGTAAACCCCAAATGTACCCCCGGCTTTTAAAGACTGAAAAATTCCCTCCATAAAAGTATTTAAAAGTGGAGATTTCGTGTAACAGACGCTTCCCGATGTAATTTTGCCTCCATCCAGTGACCATTAGTGGAAAGTTCCCCTTGGTTAAAAGGCCTACAGATGTATTTTTTCCCCCCAACAGTGCCATTATTTGGTAGCCCCCATGTACCCCGGCTTCAGATTTGAATTTAAACCCCCATTTTGGGGATTATATAGTGGTGAAACCGGTGAAACCCCGGGTTTGGCACTTATAATGTTTCCCAGGGGCATTTTACTTTAAGGGAATCACGGGAGAAAACTTTCTATGACTGGGTTGTTTTTCCCAACCCCTTTCTCCCCCCCCTTCCTTCCCAAAACCGCCATAAAGGGTTTTTTCCCGGCCCCCATTTCTTCCCTTTAAAAATTTACCACACAAATCTTAGAAATCACATTTTTCCTGCACTTCCTTACCTGTGCTCCTCCTCTGTACAATCTCCAAATGGGTGAGAGGGGGAGGGGGGGTTATTGGTGGGGGGTTCTCAAATGCTGTCAGAACAACAGAGCGACAGTGGGGTAAGCTGCCGGTTGATGTGCCCCACTGCTGCTTCGTTTCCCGCCACCCATCTCTGCAGCCACTGCCACCAATGACAGCAGCGGCCACAGACCCCCTCCAGCCGCTTCCCCCACTGTTGCTGCTGCCGCTCGTCCTGCAAGGGGGAAGTGCATATGCGGCAGCGACTATGGGGGGGGGGTTTAAAAAAACAAAAATTTTAAACATCAGTGTGCTGCCACCCACATCCCCAGCACTGACTGGCATCAGGAAGCGGCTTATGATGCTGCCTGATGCCACTTATACCTATAGAACCTCCAATGTGCCTAATGTGGTGCAACACGCTCCTTCAGAATTGGCGCAGATAAAATTGTCGGATGTGTTGGTAAAGGGTTCATGACGGTTTTTTGCCGCAAATCACGCCAGAAAACTGGCACAGCCCATTTCATTCCTGTCCCCAATAATATTTACTGTAAAATTTGGAGGTAGGATAACGGTTTATGGCTGTTTCTCAGGGTTTGGTCCCACATTTTCAGTGAAGGGTAAATTTATCGATACAGGATACAAAGATCTTTTACACAGTTGTATCCTTTGTAGCAACAGTTTAGGGACACTTGTTCCTCGTTTTGGCATGACTGTGCCCAGGTCCATAGAGACGCTGTATCATGGAGTGGAGGAACTGAATTGCTCTTTACAGAGTCCTTAAATGAACCCTATTGATCACCTTTTAAAAATTTTAGAATGCTGATTATGAGTCACATTTCTTCCCCGGCATCAGTGCCTGATCTCACAAATGGCTTTTGGGACGAATGAGAAAAAATTCCCAAAAGTACACTCCAAGATCTTGTGGAAAATCTTATAATCCATGGTTTTGGAACAAGATGTCTATCAATCTCATGTAGGTGTGATGGACAGTGGTCACTTAGGTTAAGCCATATAACTTAGGAATGCTGATCATTTATATAGTATCTCACAAAAGTGTGTACATACCTCACATTTTTGCAATCATCTTTTGAAGAGGCTTCCTTCTGGGACGACAGCCATGCAGACCAATTTGATGCAGTGAGTGGCGTATGGTCTGAGCACTGACAAGATGACCCTCCATCCCTGTACCTCCTTCAGTAATGCTGGCGGCATATCTATTTTGAAAAGACAACCTCTGGATATGACGCTGATCACGTGCAATGAACTTCTTTGGTCGACCATGGCAAGGCCTGTTCTGAGTGGGACCTGTCTTGTTAAATCGCTATATGGTCTTCGCCATCATGCTGTAGCTCAGTTTCAGGGTCTTGGCTATCTTCTTATAGCATTGGTGTAACAATAGCAGTACTGGATCCACTGGACCACCGCAAGTGATGGTGAAAGCCCACACCAGGGAGCGGAGTCTAAGTGGGTCCCGGGAAACTACCAGGTCGCTTCCACTGGCGGGACTTGGCTGCGGTGGTGGCCAAGGGTAAGCGTGGTACAGAATCGTGAGACGTAGGCGTAGTCAGGGACAGGCGGTAGGTCAGGGGAGCGGGAGAGGTTCGTGGTTGTAGGACGGTAGCGAGGCGGTACGGTACACAGGAATCCCGAGACAAGATAATACGCTTTCTCAGTAGGCTCCAAGGGCACTAAAGATCCAGCAGAGGACTGCCGGAGGAGGAGCCGATATATAGGATCAGCGGCCGGCAACTGCCAATTACCAGCGCACTGGCCCTTTAAACCTGAGAAAGCCGGCGCTAGGGAGCAGGGACGTGCGCACCGGCTGGCACAGGAGCGCGCGGAATCAGGAGCGGGGTCGGGTGAGTACCTAAGCTCCGGGGGAGGAGTGCGCCCATGGCCCAATGCACAAACCGCAGGGCCACTCACCCCCGGTATCGGAGAGAGGGTCGTGGAACAGACACGCCCGCGGGCTGCGGCGCTGTCTGTGACAATCGGCCATCTTTATGTAGGACAACAATTAATTTTTCCAGATCCTCAGACAGTTCTTTGTCATGAAGGTCCAAGTTGAACTTCCAGTGACCAGTATGGGAAAGTGTGATTATACCAAGTTAAACACACCTGTTCCTCATTCACACCTGAAATCTTGTAATACTAATGAGTCACATGAGACGAGGAAGGGAAAATGGCAAATTGGGCAAAATTTGTCTCTACTCACTTTTGTTGCCAGCAGTTTAGACATTGATGGCTCTATGTTGAGTTACTTTGAGGATTCACCAAAAGTGTCATATCTTCAATGTTGTCCGATAAAAAGATATAATACAATATTAACAAAAATGTGAGGGGTGTACTTACTTTTGTGAGATACTGTATATACTTAGGTAATAGCAGGAGCTGGGAAATTTAGTATAATAGGTGGTGGTGATCATTTTACTTCATAAACTGGGATTTATAGCCGGCAGCTATCTAGTCGCTGTCTAGCATGACAACACAATAGGGAATATGTTATATATTCAGACCCAATGTTGTTATAAAATCAGTATTGATTTGCCTTCAGCATATACTGTATATGTATATTTTTTAGTTGGATCCTGGGTTTTTGGTTATGTGGATGTACCCCACCTTTCTGAAGCATACCTCAGTACTGTCTGTTGGTGAAGTTCTGCCACTTTTACGAATTACCCCTATGGACACAGTGATTCAACTGCCCAAAAAATGACAATGGGAACGGTGATGTCAATAAAATGGCACATGTCCACTGAGACCACTGATTGGCTGGAGGAGCCGTGTGTCAACTTCTTGTAAATAAAGACCCGAAAGACCTCTGGAGCTTCAGTGCTGGACCAGCAGTGGGTAAGACAGTTGGACAACTGCTTTAATTTACATAGATTGTTAGATAGAGATGTTTGTAGGTTAAATAAACAGCTGTGCCACTTTATTATGACCACTAGCCAATATCCTGAGTAACCGCCATGTGCAGAACAGATAGCAGCAGCTACACCAGCTGGGAGTGACTCCATAAGGTCCTGGTAGGCTGTCCCAGGTATCTGGAGTCAACTGCATCCCACAGCTGCTAGGTCCATAGAGCCAACACCACCATCCAGGGGCTCCACAGCTTCTAGAGGGTCCATAGAGCCAACACCACCATCTAGGGGCCCCACAGCTGCTGGAGGGTCCAAAGAGCCAACACCACCATCCAGGGGCTCCACAGCTGCTAGAGGGTCCATAGAGCCAACACCACCATCCAGGGGCTCCCACAGCTGCTGGAGGGTCCATAGAGCCAACACCACCATCCAGGGGCTACCACAGCTGCTGGAGGGTCCATAGAGCCAACACCAACATCCAGGGGGGACACAACTGCTGGAGGGTCCATAGATCCAACACAACTATTCAGGTTCTCCCACAGCTGCTGGTGGGTCCATAGAGCCAACACCACCATCAGGGGCTCCAGAGCTGCTGGAGGGTCCATAGAGCCAACACCACCATCCAGAGGCCCCACAGCTGCTGGAGGGGCCATAGAGCCAACACCAAAATCCAGGGGCCCCACAGCTGGCTGGAGGGTCAAGTGCCCAAAACCACCATCCCGGGCCCCAGTGCTGGAGGGGGGATAGAGCCAAAAACCCCCATCCCGG
>JAODAL010023421.1:0-62700 GCA_025379985.1 Phyllomedusa bahiana | reverse complement strand
GTTTCTGCACCCCTTTTTATCCCCTCCAGTACCCAGCCCTGCACTTTGGGGCTACCCACCGCCTGCACTGCATCTTGCCTGCGGTGGGCCCTGGGGGATCCACACCCGGATATCAAGGTTGGGCTTCGGCATAGTTTGTCAGGCAATCCGTTACAAAAATTTGAAACTGTTGAAATTTCATGTCAATTCACCTTGGGCCCTCTTTCACAGGCTTTTTTGGCCGGTTTGGGGCCCGTACTCCCCGCCGGATTTGCGTTTTATTGGCGCCAATCCGTCCCTGTTTTACGGAAAATCCACTGCTTCATAGAGAACGTGGAATCCCGCTTTTTTCCCCGCTGGGCAAATTTTCCCGCGGGGGGAAAATCCCCTTTTCCTTTATCCGGGCGAAATACGCGCCGTAAAAAATGCTTTTGTCTAGGGGGCCGGGAGCGGCCCCCCCTGGCCCCGGCCCCCCCCCTCCCGCCCCTTATTCACGGGGATTTTTAAACCCCAAACGGCTCACAAATCCGTGGGAATAAGGTTTTTTAAAAACGCCTTTTAAAAGATATTTACTTAAAAAATTGATGACATGTTCAATACGTATTGTTGTATATATACAAAAATTAATCTGAAATAACCACAGTACAACACTACACCCCACAGCTTATTGCTCACTTACCTTGCTTAATATCACTGTACTTAATGATCCAACTTTCATCCCAAAACATTTTTTGTCTTTGGTATTGAAATCCCTATGATCAATAGGAAATAGTAAAAAATAAAACAACAATTAAAATCAAGTTAAACCTAGGTTGTATAAACGTTCACTGCATGCCCATAAAATAATCATAGATATTTTAGATTCCCAGCTAACATACACAACAGTGCTATGTCAATATTTTCCCTTTCCTGTAAATATTTTAGGATACAATTGAATTTTGCCATATAGTATTAGCTACATATGCTTACATTTAAATAATGATGATTTGGTTACAAGAAGGTTAGACAATAAAGGAGTTATCTGGCAAAAAAATAAATGGTCTGAAATTAGGTCAGGCTGGGTCAAAAAATAAATAAAAAAAGCTATATTTACTTACTTTTCTCTGCTGCTGCCGATCTGGAACTCCCAGGCAATCCACTTGTCTTCACTTCCACTTTTGGAAAACCCCAAAAGTAAAAAGGAGCAGATTACAGGAAATTTTCCCAAGCTGAGTGGCACAGGGACAGTAGGTAAGTATTTTTTTTTTGAACCCCCCTAACCCCCCTACATAATAATTTTTTTTATTTTTTTTTTCCTCTATAAATATTAAATTGTTGTTCACTTTGGAAACTCCTACTTTGTTAGAAAGATCCTTTAAAAATAAACAATGATCACTGAATGTCTCCCTGCTGGAACTCCCAGCAATCAACTGCCATCAGTGAGACATTGTGGCGTTCAATGTTTAATTTCCCTGCAGTGCTCTCATAGGAGAAATTATTATACAATACCCATTCAAATCACTGGCATCTCTATGTAATGTTTGAGACATGAGGATTCTGAATAGTTGAAACCCTTTCATAATTTGGCATTTCCAGGTAGGGTATATGAAAATACTTTCTTTCCCAGTTAGGCAACCCATTTAATGGGGAAGAGATTACCTTTAAAAGGGTAAAATGGGAAAAAATTTTTAAAATAAAAGTACATAAACAAAAAATTTTCATTTTTTTAAAAATTTTTTAAAAGGGCTTATAAAAAATATAAAAGTTGAACCAAAAGTTTCCATACAATAATTTAAAAAGACACAAAGTAGTTTTTTCACTATTAAAATGAAATCGAAAAACCTTTCCCCCTTTTAGTCAATGAGGAACCAAAATCATTAATATTTGCCCAAAGCCCGAGTAATGAGGAAATTTGTAATGCTTTGTATTACTTTTGCTTATCAAAAATTTAGTACATTTCATAAGTTTTTGGGGAGCTTTTTTTACTTGGGTCAAATTTTGGATATTTTTCCCAAATTTTCACAATAATTTTAGGAAGTTTGGCCCATTCCTCCTGACAGAACTGGTGAATGAGCCTGTTTTAGGTCAACTTGCCTACCTGCCCTTTTTGTTTTGCCCATAGATTTTCAATAGGACTGAGATCAGGGCTTTGTGATGGTCACTCCAACACATTGACTTGGTTATCCTTAACCCACTTTGTAACCAGTTTGGCAGTAGGCTTCAGGCCATTGTCCACCTGAAAGACCCATTTCCGCCCAAGCTTTAAGTTTCTGGATGATGTCTTGAGTTGTTGCTTCAGTATTTCCACATAATATTCTTTCCTGCACGTCACACTATTTTGTGAAGTGTAACAGTCCCTGCTGCAGCTAAACAACCCCAAAACATGATGCTGTCACCCCCGTGTTTCACAGTTGGGATGGTGCTCTTAGGCTTCAAAGCTTCTCCCTTTTTCTTCAAACAAAACAATGGTCATAATGGCCAAACAGTTAACTTTTAGTTTCATCAGTTCTTTGTTCCTATGTGCATATGCAAACATTAATCTGGTTTTTATTTGTTTCTTTTGGAGTAATGACTTCTTATTAGCAGAGTGGCCTTTCAGCCCATGTTGATAGAGTACTTGTTTCACTGTGGATAATGACACAATCTTACCAGCTTCTGCCAGCATCTTCATAAGGTCATTTGCTTTTGTTCTTGGGTTGATTTGCACATCTCGAACCGAAGCATGTTCATCTCTGAGGGACAGAACCCATCTCCTTCCTGAACGGTATGGTGGCTGGACATTCCCATATTGTTTGTACAGATGAACGAGGCACCTTCAGGTGTCTGGAAATTGCACCCAAGGATGATCCAGACTTGGGCAAGTCCATAATTCTCTTCCTGATATCTTGGCTGATTTCTTTAGACTTTCCCATGATGTTACACACAGATGCAGTGTGTTTATGGTGTGCCTTAAAATGCAGCCACAGGTGTGTCTCTAATTAACTCAGATATTACCAACAAATATTCCAAAGAAGCTTCCAAAGATATGACATCATCATATGGGCTGCCCCAAATTGTTTAACCCCTTAGTGCACCTTAACGTTCTTGTACGTCATGGTGCAGTGCCTGTTAATGTACCATGATGTCCAGGAACGTCATGGACATTGAGCGGGCACAGGAGCTGTGCCTGCACGATCGCTGCCAGAGCTTGGCAGTGGTTGACAGCCAGGCTCCTGCACTTACCATCAGGGGGTGGCGATAACTCCATTAATGGCATTTTAACCCCAAAGATGCTACTAATAGCAATTGCAGCAGCTAAGGAGTATGAACGAGGGAGAAATCTCCCTCTGTCCTCCATCAGAACCTCTGAAACGAAATTGTGCGTTTCCGGTGGTTGCCGTGGCAACCTGGGGGTTAGATAGTGACCTCCGGTTTGTCTACGATGTCATCCTGCCAAGCTCTGCCTGTGGGCGGAGTCTGACAGGATGATTGACATTTAGTATAATACACTGCAGACAAACTGGCAATTATTTACCTTGGAACCCCGGCAATCTAATGATCGAAGAGTATAGTCCCAGAGTGGGACAAGTGAAGAAAATAAAAATATATAAAAAGTGTAAAAAAAATAAAAAAAAAAACAGTTTAAAAAAGGAACCTGGGCCTTTACCCCCTTTCAAATACCAATCACCCCAAAAAGATCCAAAATAAAAAAAAGTGCGCATTTTGGGTATTGCCACATGCATAATGACCTATCCTGTAAATCTGTCATGTTAATTTACCCGTATTAATTTACCCATTAAAACAATGGCAGAATTTCAATTTTTGTTTATCCCGGTGCAAATACGCAACATGGAAAAAAGAGAGATCAAAGATCATAAAGCCCCAAAATAGTACCAAAAAGAGGGGCCCTTTTTTCCGAAAATAAAAAACCTTAACGCTTAATAAAAGTTTTTCACAATAAAAACATGTTTTTTGTTTTTTTTTAAACTTCTGCAACATTAAAAAACAATATAAATTGGGTATCCACAAAAGTATCTCCAGCAGGTAAAACTAAATGTCAAGTGTATGCACGGGGACGTGTAAAAAAATAAAATAAAACAATCCCCTGATTGCTGTATTTTCTTCTTGCCCCCCCAAAAACGGGTTTAAAGGGGAAATCAAAAAGTACGTGTCCCCAAAAATGTACCAAAAAAATTAGCTCAACCGGGTAAAAAAGTCCATAACAGTTGTATACGAAAAAATATAAAATTATGGCCTCAGGAAAAAGCAATTCAAAAACTTGTTTTATTTTCTAAATAAAAGGGTTTTATTGTGTAAAAAATATATATAATGGATGCGCTGTTTATCATTTGTGAGTAACCCCTTTAAAATAAAAAAAAAACCTACAAAGATTGCTGTATAACCTTGATATAAAGAGATCAAAGCACCATATGAACCCCATAATGGCACCAATGAAAACGTCAACTCATCCTGCATAAAAAAGCCCTTAGTCAGCTCCGTATACCAAAAAATAAAAAAGTTATGGCTGTCAGATTATGACAACATAAAAACGCAATTTTCTACAAGCTAATTTCTATTGTGTAAAAGTAGCAAAACATAAAATACTATATAAAATTTATATCATTGCAATTGTACCAACGCGCATGGTAAAGTTATGCATGGCAAACGCTGTAAAAATTAAATCCAAAAAACAGTGGTGAAACTGCAGATGTTTTTTTTTTCCATGGCCCTACGCTAAAAAACCTGGAACACGTGTGCACCGGAATTGCACAATACACCCCTAGATGAGATCCCTGAGGTGTTGAATCCAAAATTGGGTGACTTCTGGAAGGTTTCACCTGTTCTGGTGCTTTGGGGGCTTTGCAAATAAAACATTGTACCCACCAAATCTGTGTTACAAAAGCCAAATAGCGCTCCCTCCCTTGTACACCCGGCCATGCACTCAAACAGCAGTTTACACCCACATATAGGGTATTGTCGAACTTGGAAAAAATAGTGTGATAAATTTTGAGATGCTTTTTTCTAGAATTTCTTGTAAAAAATAACATTTTCAGCTGAAACTGCAGATTATTGGAAAAAAACGAAATTTGTTATTTTCACAGCCTAATGTTAAAAAACACCTGATGGGTCAATATACTCACTGTACCCCTTTGGGTATATTGCTTAAGGGGTGTAGTTTCCAAATTTGGTCGTTTAGAGGAGTTTATTAAGTTTTAGCACCTTAAGTGGCCACCCAAAACCCGGGAAAGGTGCCTAAAATATATGCTAATAAGAATGAGACTCCAAAATCCAGCAGGTGTTCCTCATATTCTGAAGCTTGTGGTTGATTCAAATAGTGCACTAGAACCACACATGGGATGTTTTTAAAAACTGCAGAACCTGGGGAATTAATATTGAGTCTGCAAAATTTTGAAATTTCACCTCTTCTTTGTTTTATTTCTGTGAAAAACCTAAAGGGTTAACAAACTGTTTTGAATACCTGCAGTTTCCTAGATGGAGTCATTTGTGGGGGTGTTTAACATAAGAGCCCCTCAAAGCCACAACAGAACTGGACTGGTCTTTGAAAAAAATCAGTGTTACAAATTTTTTTTGAAAATACTCAAATTTGCTACAAAATTTAAGAGCCCCCTAATGTCCTAAGAAAATAAGATACTGTTAAAATAATTATGCCAACATAAAGTAGGCTTATGATAAATGTTCGTTATTTACAAACTTGTTGAATATGATTATCTGTCTTCCACGCAGACATTTATAAACTTTGAAAAGGGCAAATTTTCCCAAATTTTCTTTTTTTATATTTTTAACAAATAAACAATTATTATTTTGCCAAAAAATTAATTGCTAACTTAAAGTACAATGTGTCACATGAAAGCAATCACAAATTCACAAGACTAGGTAAAATCATTAAAAAGTTATTCCCCGATAAAGTGACACGTCAAATTTGAAAAAAAGGGATTTGTCCAAAACAGGCTTAGACCTTAAAGGGTTAAAAACATAGTAATCCTAGTGTATGTAAACTTCTGATTTTGCAGAAAGTAATAAAGTTGCCTTAAAAACTTTTCTCTCTCTCATTATTCTGGCATTTGGCAAATATAAATAATTTTTGTTCCTAATTGAACAACATGGTAACGTTTATTCTGATTTCATGTCGGATAGTGAGAAAAACATGCATATATGTAGTTTTCTATAGTGTATGAAAACTTCTGGTTTCAACTGCATCTTAAGGAAATCAATGCATTGGAAACGTGAAAACCAATTGGTTAAGTAAAACTGTAAGGTCTCGTTCACACCCGTGTATTTCACATGGATTTCAGTGCGTCAAAATCTGCGTGTTCGGCCTGAATACCATGTTTCATTAATTCTATGTAGAAAGTTAATATAAAAAAACAACTAGCATGTCACTTACTGATATAGTTTCCACATATAAACCACATTGGTTAGATAGATTGCCCCCACTGAACGGTGGCAAAATCTACTGCATGCAAAGTGAGAAGCTGCCATATGAACAAGCCCTGCGGGGCACAATAAACATTAACAAGAAAGTGTTTAAACTACTGAAACAAAACGGTAGTAAAGGCATTAAAAATTTACAAACAGGAAAATATATTGCATGAAAGAAAAATATAGGCAGCAAAAACTGAGTTAGAGAGAATCATTGCCAAAGAATATAACAGTTATCCAAACACATTTTTCAATTACATTAATAATTGGAGACTAAAAACTGAAAGTGTCGGCCTTCTGAGAAATAACCTGGATGAAGGAGAGGAGAAGGCCAGTCTATTAAATTCTTTCTTCTGTACTGTATTTACACAGGAAAGTCTCCTGGCAGGCCCAGCTTCTAAGGTTATGTTCACATGGCTTATTTGCGGGGCATAATTATGCCCCTCAATTACGCCGTGTGGATTGGGGCGGGCGAGAGCGGGGGGGGGGGGGGGGCGGCCCATAGACTCTAATTGCCAGCGGCGCGTATACGCCGTTAGTAAATTACATGTCACTTATCCCCCCCGTGGCGGATTCGCCAAGCAGGGAGAGGAGACGTAATCCATAGTTCTCTATGAGAACTGTGGATTACCGTAATGACGGACGTATTCCAGCAGTAATTCGTGCACTATGGCGTGTAATTACGGACTGAAATACGTCCCATTTTAAGTCGTGTGAACATGGCCTTAGAGTCAAGACATTGCCAGCTACTGGTTTGGGCTTATAAAGAAGACTTTTATAAGGAAGGATGCTGCTGCTGCTGTTTTCTTTGCTTGTGGATATGTTCTATGGAGGGAGAGGATCATCTCCTTTTGGTAAAGTCTGCAAAGTGCTGTTTGGACCTGGTGTGGCTTTTGCTACTTGATAGTTACTTGCTTTCCTGGCGTATCTCAAGAAAAATAACCATATAACACAACATCAACATGGGTTTATGAGCAATTTGCTTCTACGAGGAGATAAATTCCAGAATGGACCTGGGACAGGCTGAGGATGTTGTGTATCTAGACTTTTTTACTATACCAAATAAAAAGTTATGCAAAAAGAACAATGCTGGGACTAAGGGAAAATGTGTGTAATTGGGATAACAACTGCATACCTCCCAAGTGTTCCTATATTGGCAGGACAGTCCCTATTTTTGACCCTTGTCCATCTGTCCCTCTTAGCTCTATAAGGGTATGTTCAAACGGCGTAATTGCGGCGCTTACAGAACGGCCGCAATTACGCCGGGTGATTTGGGAGTCGCGCTGATCAGCGCATACTCCCGCGGCGTGGGGGGTTGGAGCGGCAGCCTGCTGGCCCTATTGACATGCATTACTCACGGCGCGTATTCGCCGCAAGTAATTGACATGTCACTTATCTCATGCACATTTAACTGGTCCGTATTTATGGCAAAATGTTAAACTGATTTCCACTATTTTGGTTCACAAGAGCAGGTTCTCCATGCTTTATTAAAGTTGTTGAATTTTATTGGTTCCACCAGCATTATGTCACTTATCTCCCCACACGTACAATACGATTATATTGTACGAGTGGGGAGAGGAGGCGTAATCGCTAGTTCTCTATGAGAACTATGGATTACCGTAATTTCGGTGTGCATCTCGCTCATATTAGAGCGCAAATATGACCCGAAATTCATGCCGAAATTTGCCCGTGTGAACATAGCCTTAATGTCCCTCTTTTTCATTTGGGAAATAAATTTGCATCAATAAACTGATTATCTAGCTTTAGAAAGTATTTAGTTGCTTCCTAGCTGTATATTACATAACAACTTACTTAATATTTCATCATTGAATACAATGCAACTCTTAAAAAAAGGTGGCATGTGTGTGTTTGGGTGTGGTTAGAGGCGTGTCTTGGTGTGCTGTCATGTGTTTTGGCGTGGTTAGAGGTGTGGCCAGATGTGTCCCTCTTTGCAATCTCTAAAAGTTGGGAGGTATGCAACTGTCTCAGTGATAGAAACCAATGGGTCACAATTACTAGTGGGGTATAAGAGGAGTAAGAATTTGGCCCATCTTTTTAATATAGTTATTGGTGACCTTATGTAAGGCTTACTGAGTTTAATTGCACTAAACAGCAAAACACTGGGAAAAACTGCCACTGAAAAAGACAGTAGGATACTTGTGAATAGCAAATGTAACTTCAGCGATCTTTCGGGCTTCTTCTGCCGGGCAAAAATATTAAAATCTCAAAAAAACTACGATTGAAAGGGTCATAGTTTTGGACTATCAAAACACTTTTAGGCCCAAAAGAAAAATGGGCCCACTGTGGGGATGCCCGGGGCGGTGAAACAAGATAGAAGGACAGACTGTGAGCCCTAGGGCTAGGCCCCCCAGAGCTGCCCCTGCAACTTGGCGACAATCCATGCCCTGGTTAAGTCCCCAAAAGAAGACAAAAACGGAAAAGATGAACAAACAGAAAAGAGTAGTCGGGCGAAGGGGGCAAAGGCCGAGCGGAAAGAATACAAAACGGAGGGAGAGAAAGTCAAGGACAAGAAAAAGATAAAGGAAACCCAAAGCAAAAATAATAGTACGTGCCCCACCTGGTCAAGAAGGTCTTACATCGGCAAGGGTGATCCTAAAGGGGGAAAAAATAAATGGAAGCCAGGGACCTGGTCCAGAATGTGATCGGACCGACTCCCTGGCATCGTGGACTGAGACAGGGTGGAGACTCTGTCAAATCATCACACCCTTTAAACTTGCCACCCAGGACAAAAACAGAGATGGAGTTCAAGAATCCATTAAACAGCAAGTGAAGGGCTTTGTTCAACGAAAGAAACAGTTAACAGGATCCTCTCCCGTATGCTGTGGAAAAGGGATTTCGTAGAACCCCTAATAGGTGCAGATGTGACCCCCTTTTTTAAAAAGCTGTAAAAATGGTAAGACCGTCTTTGTTCCCTTATAGCAACTAACTAGGTCAGTTTAATTTTTTACTGCTCTGCAAATGGAAAACTGCGCTCTGATTGGTTTTAACAAAAAAATCTTACTTCTAGCGTTTTTTAATAAATAAGGCCTATTGTATACAGTTTTGGGCAGTTGTGTATGAAAAGGACGTAGTTAAACTAGAATGGGTGCAGAGGAGAGAATAGGCGAATTGCAGAACTGCACCAGGACAGGTATTTAAATTGGAATTACTCAGCTTGGAAAAAAATGGTGTGAGTAAAATGTATAAATATATGATGGGACAGAACAGAGATCTCTCTTGCATCAGTTTATACATAGTCCTTTAACCATGACAAAGGGGCATCCTCTACATATAGAGGAAAGAAGGTTTCACTATTATCATGGGCAGGCATTCTTTATTCTGAAGGGTGGCGAAACTATGGAATCACGCCAAAGTGTGACAAATTGAGGCGTGTGGATGCCTTTTTTTTTTAAAAGGTACTGATTTTTTGGGGATCCAGTTTACCGCGCTGTAGTCTGATCACGATATTTGGAGTCGAAATATTCTCCCCTGAAAGCATCTCATGCTGATTTTTGGCTTCTTCTGGATTAACACAATAGAATTGTAGGTTGAACCACTGTATCTTGTTATCCTTATCAGGTAGAAAACATGCTCATTTTTTTCATAAAAGTTTTTGGTTGTGCAAAGCCAAATATTGTTTTCTAGCTTGTGTATGGAGGAGTGGTTTCCTCCTCGTTGTGTTTTTCCCCACTCCACCCACTTCACAGGTTTTTAAATAAGTGCTGGTACCTTCACTCCCTGAAGTATGGAGGTCTGAACAGGCCCTAAAGAGAGGAAACAATAGGGTAGGAACTCACCTGCATTTAAGGTCCCCTTGAAGATTGGAGGTGGCTTAAGCAGTTTTGATCAAAACTGTGAACTAAGAACCTCAAAAAAATGTCATGTATCCTAAATAGTAGAAATGCTTTTTCAAAAATTCCTATGTGCCTTTTGATAGCTTCTTTAGATGATAGTGTACTACTGATATTGGAATGTGTATCCTTATCAGCTATGCAACAACATATGTGCTGTGCATGTGGCCAGGGCCGTCTCTTCCATTGGGCCAGGTAGGCCACTGCCCGGGGGCCCCACGATCTCAGGGGGCCCTCCGGGCAGCCACCTACCCTCCCCAGTGGAGCGCAGCCAGGCTCTCCCCGGGGGGCAGCCGGGATTCAGGCCGCAGCCCCGGCTGGGAGCATCCCCGGGGGAGGCTGGGGATTTCCTGGTGGGCCCCGAGTACGGCGCCGGTCTGTGGCCCCCTCATCACAACGGCTGCATGGCCGGGTCACAGACCCACCCATGCACCCAAATACGGCGTCCCTGCCCCGCGCGATGCATGCAGCGGCAGAGGCTGAACAGCGGGGATTACTGATCCGTCTGTTCAGTCCCCGGAGGCCGGGGGCAGGTGCGCGATGTGATGACCCTCATCGCGCGCCCGCTCCGCGGCCCTGCACTCTGCTGCCAGCGGCACCCGGCTCGGACGTGGAGAAGAGGAAGGAAATTGGTGAGTATTTATTTATTTTTTTAAACTACTGGCCCTGTCTAACAAAATACTGCCCTGCCCCCAATATACTGCCCCCGCCATCATAAATGCCCTGCCACCTATATACTGCCCCTGCCCCCAATATCGCCCCTGCCACTACATACTGCCCCTGCCACCTATATATGCCCCTGCCACCCTTTTTACTGCCCTGCCACCTATATACTGCCCTGCCTCCCATATACTGCCCTGCCATCAAAATACTGCCCTGCCCCCTATGTATGCCCGGCCCGCCACCATTTTACTCCCTGCCTCAATATACTTTCCCTGCCACCTATGTACTGCCCTGCCCGCCACCTTTTATACTGCCCTGCCATCAATATACTGCCCGCCTACACCTATATATGCCCTGGGCCCACCACCCATATACTGCCCTGCCCCCAATAAAATGCCCTGCCACCTATATACTGCCCCTGCCACAAAAAAACTGCCCATGCCACCAATATACTGCCCTGCCAGCTATATACTGCCCCTGCCACCCAAAATACTGCCCTGCCACCTATATTCTGCCCTTGCCACCTATATACTGCCCCTGCCACCCAAAATACTGCCCCTGCCCCTATATACGCCCCTGCCACCACTATACTGCCCCTGCACCTATATACTGCCCCCTGCCACCTATATACTGCCCCTGCCACAAATATACTTCCCTGGCACCTATATACTGCCCTGCCACCTATATACTGCCCCGGACACCTATAAACTGCCCCGCCATCAATATCTTTCCCTGCCCCTATATACTGCCCTGCCTACCACCTATATACTGCCCTGCCACCAATATACTGCCCTGCCTACCACCTATATACTGCCCTGCCTACCACCTATATACTGCCCTGCCACCAATATACTGCCCTGCCACCAAAATACTGCCCTGCCCCCAATATACTGCCCCCGCCAACCCATATACTGCCTCCCACCAATAAACTGCCCCTGCCACCTATATACTGCCCTGCCACCTTTATACTGCCCTGCCACCTATATACTGGCCTGTCACCTATATACTGCCCTGCCATCAATATACTGCCCTGCCACCTATGTACTGCCCCTGCCTGCCACCTATAACTCCTGCCATCAATATACTGCCTGCCTCCCACCCATATACTGCCCCGCCTACCACCTATATACTGCCCTGCGTGGCTATTCTCTGCCCTGCCTACCAATATACTGCCCTGCCTACCAATATTAGCCCTGCCTGCCTAATTACTGGCCCGCCTGCCCTACACTCCCACAGGGGGGCTATAAACCTACCTACAGGGGACGCATATTACTACAGTTAGCCTGTAACCTCTACTTAATGGTGGCACATTAACCTACTTACTAAATGTGGGGGCCCATAACAAAGGTAGGAATCAGCAGCGAAGTGCTGATAAAGTACGGATTCTAAGATGTGTGTGGGTTATATTCTGCAGGGACGAGTGGCGGCCGGGACAAGTCATCCTGTCGGTCTAGACAGACGGAGAGGAAATGGGAACAAGAACGATTCAGAGAAAAACTGATCAGACAGGAATCTCCGGTGAGTCCCTGGTGTCAGGGGTTTTTTGCTATTATATTCCATCAGTGCTATAGTCTCTGTCATGTAATGGTGACCTGAGCTGGTAATGGTTATATTTGTTTTCTTTGAGTAGTTTTTTTTTTTTTTTTGTTTTTGGGGGGGGGGGTGGGGGGGGGGGGGGCATGGCCCAGTAGACCTCTCTGCCCAGGGGCCCATAGTGCTGTTAAGACGGCCCTGCATGTGGCTAACAATTTCTAATACTTTCAGTTGATATAAAGCTACCAGAATAAAGATCAAGATGAAGCAGACCCATAGCCAGTTTGGGATTTCACCTAAGGCTTAGATCGCCAATTTCAAATCCTTTGAACAATAAAATAACTATTACAGTTTACAATTGTAACAAAAAAATTTTTTTGAAAATTTACCACGGCAGACAGAATGAGGCCTGCTATAACGACTGCCACAGGAATTGCTATTGCCATTCGAATGTCCGATGGGAGACTGCACTCACCACAGTCTGCAGGACACGTAGTGCATGCCTCTTCTTCTTCACATATACCATTACCACACACTGCAGAAGAGGAAACATTTAAATTTTTTACTGATCAAGACCAAATGGGTTTAAACTGATGCATTTAGAGTGAACCCAGGAACCCAAACATTGAAAGTAAATTTTCTTCTAATATTTTACTTACTAATTATTGGGGGGTGTTATGGAATATCATGTGAATAATTTCAATGTGCATCAAAATTTTGTACATCTGTGGGAAAATATCAGTGCTATTTTAAAAAAGAAAAAAATAATTAAAAAAAAATAAAATTTTGAAAATTCCCCCTTTCCAGCCTATAATTTTCTTGAAAAATTTGAAAGGTCCTAATGTATAGTTCTATTTTGGCCCTTTTTTTTTTTTAAATTTTTTGTTAAAAAAATGGTGTATAATGTGTCACTTAAATTTAAAAGGGGTTTTTCCCCCCTAGACATTTATGGCACATCAACAGGATAGGGAAAAAGCTCAGCTGTATCCTAACCCACCGGGGGAAATTAATGGGAACCCGTTAAGTGTGGCCCCTTTTTTCCATTCTGAAAAGGGAGTTTTTTAAGACCCCGGTTTTTTGCAAGTTAGGGCCCAGAGATGAAATCTAGTAAAAATTTGTAATAAGAATTTTTAAAAAAGGGAAATTTCCCTCAAGTTGAACCTATAACCTAACGTGTTAATCCAGAAGAAGGCAAAAACCCATATGAGGCGGATGCCAATTATACCATACAAGAGGAAAGATTCCTTTCCGACTCCAAAATATGGCAATTTAAAAAATCCCTTGGGTTTTTGGTTTTCCCCGAATCTAATAACCATAACCTATTATATTATATTTTTTAAGAAAAACATCTAAACCCTTCTAGAACTTGATCAATGAATTTCCCTCATATAACACCTTTTTGACCACACCCCCTAAGACCCAAAATTTTGGTTTTTATCCTGTTGATATCCGTAGACCCTCTGAAAATGGAAAAAAACCCTTTTAAAAAATTTTTTTCCAAAAAAGATATGTACTTTATAATGTAATGATAAATGTAAATGATATCAATCCAAAAGCTTGTTTTTTATGTATCATAAATGTTTTTTCATAGTTTTACCCCCTGATATTTTTTTTACAAATTTATAAAACCCAAAAACAACAACCCCTATTTGCTGCAAAAACAAAAAAATTTAATGATGATTGGTTAAAAATAACTATAAAGACACATACACATAAACTTGAAATATGGTGGTTACATTGTGACCCAACTGGTGAAATGTGTTATTTCAATCTGTGTAGATTAAAGGGGTTTTGCCACAAAGTAAAATTGACGTGGGAAGCTTGTAATTAAAATAATAAACATTTTCACCATTTATCATTATTAAAAATTCTGCACCATTTTTGCTTTAGCTGCTCCTTTAGTGATCCATTGTTTACAGCTTGTCTCCAGGGGATATGACCAGGGCTGAGAGCTCCTCAGTCCTGGTCAGACATGCTCAGACATCACCTCTCCTCTCAGGCAGCAGCTGTTCAAACCCCAGGTGCTATGACTCTATTTCCGTTTTCCTTAGTAATTGCTCAAACAGTGAAAAGAAATAAATAAAAAATAAATAAATCTCAATCAGAAATGTGCATCGATAAAGAGAAAAAAAATCCACAGGTTTGGTTCCTGCAGGGATTTGAATCTAGAACCTTTGTGCTGAGAGACAAAAACTTAACCTCTGAGCTACATTGTAGCTACTCACATCTCTATACTTAAACAGACCTTTCTTTGACTAGAGAGAGAAAAGGCCTGATGATGTTATCCTGCTGGGTCACATGATATGCATTTCAAACAAATCACACACAAACTCCCTTCTGAGCACACAGAGCGGAAGAGCTGGATGCAGAAGGTATGAAATGAGATCATGGCAAAACCCCTTTAAGTTAAAGTTACTATTTATTCAAAACTAGTGTACATATGAAAATAGCTGTCTACAAGTATAGTTTTTGTGGAACTCTTCTGCAAACATAAACTTGTAGGGGTCTGTTTTATAATAATTTGTAACAAACGTTTCTGGGCATTAAGTGGGCCCAAAATGAAAGTGATTCAATTTTGTTTTCAAATTTTAGTAAGTATGCACTGTTTCTTTAGAACTACAGGATGGAGAGTATCCTGTTTCAAACCATTGAAGAAAGAAAAGTATATGAATGTATACCATACCTACAACAGGTACCACCAAAGTTTTTGCCTCAAGAGCGACTTGCATGTTGCCAATCCTTATATGAGCAATTAAAGAGGTCAAACCAGCATGAACTAAAACAACCTGGTAAGTTAAGAAAACATAACTTGAAAAAGACAAAATTTACATGGGTTGTAAATGAAATCATTTATCGACAAATTGACATAGTTCAATTTTCATTGATTGCAACTGACTATGGTTGCATCTTTGCTGGCACTGTGTCCCCTGATGGTTTTTAAAGGGCGAGTATATACCTCTAATTTTCATCTCCACCCATAGCTGAATTTTATGCCCTGTTTAAAGTGACCTTTCCATTTGCCTTGCTGCCTGAGCAATGGGTTACTGCTAGCTAGTGTACTGCATATTTACTTTGTGTCTTTTTGGTTTTGACCCAACTTGTTTGTGATGTTGTCGCCGCCAAAACGGCGTTTAGATGTTGATCGGGTTTTCAAATTAAAAATCAGTGGAGGTAAAAAAAAAGTTCAAAATTTATTCAATACAAGCATTGGAAGTCACACAGTAACAGTCACCAGCCTGTGTAGCCCATGTGTCTTCTAACCCAGACAAAGAAAGTTCCCCACTTTTATAGGCTAATCCCTACCCCCTGCTGCAAGAATTCTATATGTTGATTTAAAGTTATGGTTGTCGTTTTCTTACTCAAACAAAGAGCTCCTTCAGTTTGTCCCTAATCAATGGCTCCTTTGGTCAGCCACATGTGTTTGTAATTTATCTTGGAGCCAGGATGTCTCACTGAGGAAGGGTCCCTAATTAGCATTCCTTTCTGCTGAGATCTATGTATCCTGTTCTTATGACTGATTACAACAAATTTAAGCATATATACACTCACCGGCCACTTTATTAGGTACACCTGTCCAACTGCTCGTTAACACTTCATTTCTAATCAGCCAATCACATGGCGGCAACTCAGTGCATTTAGGCATGTAGACATGGCCAAGACAATCTCCTGCAGTTCAAACCGAGCATCAGTATGGGGAAGAAAGGTGATTTGAGTGCCTTTGAACGTGGCATGGTTGTTGGTGCCAGAAGGGCGGGTCTGAGTATTTCAGAAACTGCTGATCTCCTGGATTTTCACCACAACCATCTCTAGGGTTTACAGAGAATGGTCCGAAAAAAAAAAAACATCCAGTGAGCGGCAGTCCTGTGGGCGGAAATCCCCTTTTTTGATGCCAAAAAGTCAAAGGAGAATGGGCAGACTGGTTCGAGTTTGATAGAAAGGCAACAGTGACTCAAATAGCCACACTTACAACCAAGGTAGGCAGAAAGAGCATCTCTGAACGCACAGTACGGCGAACTTTGAGGCAGATGGGCTACAGCAGCAAAAAGACCACACCGGGTGCCACTCCTTTCAGCTAAGAACAGGAAACTGAGGCTCCAATTTGCCCAAGCTCATGACATTGGACAGTAAAGATTGGAAAAACTTGCCCTGGTCTGATGAGTCTCGATTTCTGCTGCGACATTCGGATGGTAGGGTCAGAATTTGGGCATCAACAACATGAAAAGCATGGATCCATCCTGCCTTGTATCAACGGTTCAGGCTGGTGGGTGGTGTCATGGTGTGGGGAATATTTTCTTGGCACTCTTTGGGCCCCTTGGTACCAATTTAGCATCGTTGCAACACCTTGTTGAATCTATGCCATGAAGAATTGAGACAGTTCTGAAGGCAAAAGGGGGTCCAAACCGTTACTGCATGGTGTACCTAATAAAGTGGCCGGTGAGTGTATATATATAATATATTTTATATATATATAATATATATAATATATATATATATTAAATCGTATAGAAGTATAAAAGATACAAATATTACCCTCACAGTGACTATCCCCTTTTTTCTAAGTCTGCCTTGACTTTTAGCTAGTAAAGTGTGACAACTGGACTCTGCCTGACCTGACCTCTTGCCTATCTGACAATGTTTGATTCTGATCCTTCTGTATTGCATTTCGTGGGTCAGCTGTTGCTATTGGAGACAGTGCAAGGATAACCACCTGGGAGTCCCTTGTAGTGAAGACCAAATTCCTGTTCAGTGGTTGAAGGGTAAAGACCAGAGGATTTTCTTAGACTCTGCTTCTTGGCAGCCCCGGGGTGTCAAACTAAAGTCACATCCGCATCATAGTTGCCCATAAAGGGCCCCTTGAAGGAGCCTTGGATGATAGTTAGGCCGTGTTCACACGGCTTATTCCCGACGGATTTGTGAGCGCAATCCGGCTCACAAATCCGCCGTGAATAAGGGGCGGGATGGGGGCGGGGCCGGAGCGCGGCGGGGGCGGCGCTCCCCGGCCCCATAGACTTGCATTATCCATGGGGCGTAATTTCGCCTGGATAATGTGCTTGTTTACTTTCTCCCCGCCCGGCGGATTTTGCCGACGGGAGAGCGACGGAATCCACTGCTCTTGATGAGAGCAGTGGATTACCGTAATGACAGGGACAGATTGGCGCCGTACTACAGCGCAAATCCGGCGCGCAGTACGGTGCCAATCCGCGCCAAAATAAGCCGTGTGAACGAGGCCTTAGGGTGCCTGGGTAGTGCTCTCAGAATTGTGCCTCCACCTGTGAGTTGCTGAACAGAGTGGTGTTGTGGTGCTCACCAGAGTTCTGAATCTAAGATGGAAACTACTCCCTGTGTTGTCACCACTGCCTCTTCTAATCATTGGCCACGTTCTCTAAGGAAAGTGGAGAGCTGGTCCTTCTGCGTACAGACCTTGTAATCCCTGCTCACTGTGTCCAATCTCTCATGGGCCACCTAAAATGATGTGGAGGGCCAGATGACTAAATCCACATGCAATGAATGGGTCAACTTTGTCTACGGGTAGACCTTGTCACAGAGTTCATTGTTATGGGTAGATTCTGCAAGCATTAAGGGAATTGGGGTTATTTTAGAATGTATGATGGCTATTTCATTGCTGTGATACAGTCTATTATACAGTACAATTTAGGTTTAGCAGTGATGTGAAATATCAGTACAAATGATTTCAAATACTGGGTAGTAATAATTGTGCCACCAGTCTTCAAGTCCAAGAGGAGGTAATTACTTCCTAACTTGATTTAGGTGTTGGATAAAGTGTTACTTGTCTGGGTCTCCAATTCCATAGTAAAGACAAAATGATCTACATTTCAGATTGGTTTAACACAAAAAGACTCCAGGATAATACATTAGGCCAGGTTTGAAAAATATCCAAAGCCTCCCAGAATAATCACTGGGCAATGTCACTCAAATTATGACACAAAACACAAAGAAAAAGGAAAAAGGAGGACTTAACACCCATAATCATAAATAGTCAATGTCACTCAAATTATGATACAAAACGCAAAGAAAAAGGAGGATTTAACACCCATAATCATAAAATTTATATAATTTTATTATCAATAAATTTAAAATATTTATCAAAAGTTACTCTAAATAACAATTACATACATCAATCTACATAAAGGGACAACAACAAACAAATAGCAGAAAGGCAAGCACTTGGGATAAATGGTAACAGTATTGAAAACATATATATCATCACACGTGACTGTACACACCCCCTGATGAAGCTGAGGTGAAACGTGTGTTGGGGTGCAGGAGCAAGCTGATGCAGTGATCTTTCCTATGGGTAATGAATTTTTTTCTATGATGTACTGACACTACTTTGCTTAATAGGTTTATTGGGCTTATAAGATCCAGTTGCGGGATACTTAATGATATAAATGTTTTCAATACTGTTAACATTTATCCCAAGTGCTAGCCTTTCTGCTATTTGTTTGTTGTTGTCCCTTTAGGGCTTGTTCACACGACGTTTTTGTGATCCATTTTACGGATCCGCAAAACGGATCTAACAATTGTCAGTGTGATTAATATTGAGTTCAATGGCAAAAGCGCATCGCTGTTCTCACGGGAGATCATGCGTTTTTGAGAGGTCTCCTGCGCTGCGCTTTTCGGATCCGCTTTAAGAAGTGACATGTCAATTCTTATTGCGTTTTACGCAAGTGAAAGCCCATAGGTTATAATGGAGTCCGCTTTTGGCACCTGTCCAAAAGCGCTCCACACTCTGGGCACGTATCGGCGGCGCTTTGCTTCCTGAAAGTGGATGCGAAAAGCGCAGTGGGCGGCTGAACGGGGCATCGGTGGAGAGCGGCGGCCGGACGGGGCATCGGCGGTGAGTGGCGGCCGGCATCGGAGGTGAGGTGAAGTGCTGCAGGGGGATGGATGGATGGATGGATGGGAGGTGAGGTGAGGTGAAGTGCTGCAGGGGGATGGATGGGAGGTGAAGTGCTGCAGGGGGATGGATGGATGGGAGGTGAGGTGAAGTGCTGCAGGGGGATGGATGGATGGATGGGAGGTGAAGTGCTGCAGGGGGATGGATGGATGGATGGGAGGTGAAGTGCTGCAGGGGGAGGGATGGATGGGAGGTGAGGTGAAGTGCTGCAGGGGGATGGATGGATGGGAGGTGAAGTGCTGCAGGGGAATGGATGGATGGATGGATGGGAGGTGAAGTGCTGCAGGGGGATGGATGGATGGATGGGAGGTGAAATGCTGCAGGGAGATGGATGGGAGGTGAGGTGAAGTGCTGCAGGGGGATGGATGGATGGGAGGTGAGGTGAAGTGCTGCAGGGGGATGGAAGGGAGGTGAAGTGCTGCAGGGGGATGGATGGATGGCTGGATGGGAGGGAGGTGAAGTGCTGCAGGGGGATGGATGGATGGATGGATGGGAGGTGAGGTGAAGTGCTGCAGGGGGATGGATGGATGGGAGGTGAAATGCTGCAGGGGGATGGATGGATGGGAGGTGAGATGAAGTGCTGCAGGGGGATGGATGGATGGGAGGTGAGGTGAAGTGCTGCAGGGGGATGGATGGATGGATGGATGGATGGGAGGTGAGGTGAAGTGCTGCAGGGGGATGGATGGGGAGGTGAATTGCTGCAGGGGGATGGATGGATGGATGGATGGATGGGAGGTGAGGTGAAGTGCTGCAGGGGGATGGATGGATGGATGGATGGATGGATGGGAGGTGAGGTGAAGTGCTGCAGGGGGATGGATGGATGGGAGGTGAGGTGAAGTGCTGCTGGAGGATGGATGGATGGATGGATGGGAGGTGAGGTGAAGTGCTGCAGGGGGAGGGGATGGATGGATGGAGGGGAAGGTGAGGTGAGTGATGTATGGGGGATGAGGGAATGGAATTGGAAGGTGAGGTGAAGTGCTGCAGGGGTATGGATGGATGGGCTGCCCAGGGAGATGAATTTCTGTCTCCTCCTTATCCGTGGTGTTACTGTCATATGTCACAAGACCTTTGCTCTTTAAAACCCACTGCACATATAAATAACCCTGCAGTGTAACATGGCTGTTTCTTGGGTGGGCAGGGCTAGAAACCATCCACAGCACGCCTACCCTTTCATTCAAGTGGTTGCTTGGGTAGTCACATCATAACTGAACCCCAGAGTAATGGAAGGAAGTGGTCTGGTGTAATAAATCACATTGCTTGTTACTCCATGTGTAAAGAAATTTCACCAGGATGCATTGTAGGACGTTAAGGCAGTGTGATGCTCTGGGAAAAGTGGAGAGAGAAAGAGACAGAAAGAGAGAGAGAGACTCCATAAAGCGGATCCGTAAAACACAACTCATAAGCATACAATACGGATCCAAACAAAGTATCACCTCTTGCGTTTTTCGGATCCGCTTTCCGGATGCAGTTTTTGGTCCTCAAAAACGGATCCGTAAAAAGGATCCAAAACGTCGTGTGAACAAGCCCTTATGTAGATTGATGTATGAAATTGTTATTTAGAGTAATTTTTTATATATATTTAAATTTATTGATCATAAAATTATATAAATTTTATGATTATGGGTGTTAAGTCCTCCTTTTCCTTTTTCTTTGTGTTTTGTATTTCATATTGGCTGCTTGAATTTGAAGCAAATATAATATTCAACATTTATACAAATGAGGACATGTCTTAGTATGGTCTCATCTCTAAATAGTATATGTAACAACTGTATGTCATAAGTTAAGCAGAGTTATTTAAAAGTTCTCCAAACATACTCTCTAAACATGCCAGTGTACCTTTGCAGACCAGTTCCCTTGTGTCATTTGTCCAGAGGTAGATAAGGTATGTGTGAATATCTGTCCATCATCTGGTATCCACGGACCACAAATTCCACCTTTTCCCTTAATGTGTGAAGGAAAAACATTTCAGTGCTATAAAATGTCATTCTTAAACTATCTATAAAATAGAGAAACATGATTTACATAACAGGTGTATGAGCTTTAACACTTCTAGACCATCAAAGTCAGTTGTACTTACCATAAAAGACATGGGGCAGGAGTGGATATTAGCATGATGGATACAGCAGTTTTCTCCATTTGCATCTTTCCAATTTGCAGGGCATTCTTGCTCCTCACAAAATCGTTTTGCAGACTCAGCATCTCTTATTCACATACAAAAAAAAGTAACCTTATTGTATTATACTTCTTTTAGAAGCTCTAATTATTTACATATAACTATTCACTGACATTGAGAAAAAAAACATGTTGATCATTACAGCCCCATAAGGATTTTCACTCAGCTTTAACACAGTCTTCTATAGCAATTTATTTTGGTTAAAGGGGTTTTGCCACAATCTCATTTCATACCTCCTGCATGCAGCTCTTCAGCTCTTGTGTGCTCAGAAGGGAGCTTGTGTGATTTGTTTGAATTGCATATCATGTGACTAGAGATGGGCGAATTGATTCTAATGAAGTGGAATTCGTTTAGAATTTGAGGAAAACTTTGGTTCTGAACGGAGTCGAAGTTTGGGGTACTTCGCGTGAACGAAGCGTGCTTTTGATTGATAAAATGGCTGCGAGCACATGGCGCTACATGGGGCAAAGACACTCTGGGAGGAAGAAGGGCATAGCCTGCATGACATGTGCAGAGATGAAGCCAATCAGAGACCGGCAGGATTCTGTGACGTCACCGCACTATATAAGTCTGGGCGCGACGCTGGAGCTCATACCGCTCTCACTGTACTGATTAGGGAAGGTGCTGTCACGGCTGCTAATGATATCTCTTACTAAAGAACTCATTTTATACAGCGATTATTGGGGGTGTCACAGCTTGTCTCAGAGACTGTTTCTCATTAACGTTCTAATTCTGATTTTGTGGGGTATTGGAACTGAAGTCCAGTGTGCGTCAAATGCAGCAGCATATACATTTTAATGCGATCTGCTCACAGCAACATTGAATATCCAAGTGTTTATCGAAAGCCATTTCCCAGTTGGTATTCATTTAAAGAAACAGCATTTGAACAGATCCGAAACCAACACACTCTGTCATTTTTTTGGTTGCTCAATTTCTTTGGCGCAATTTACATCCGGGGTTAATTAAGCGTGTACTCTGCTGTTGTGTGTACTAAAATAAAGCGTCTTTTTTCCACCGCTCAAAAAAGACATTTTTGCCTATCGCATAATTCATTTCATAAAACCGAAGGTTAATATACAAGTTTTTTCTCTTGCTGTGTACTGGTAAAAACACGCCATTGTAACACGCTACAAAGCTCCGTAGTTTTTGTTGCTCAATTCATTTACGCAATTTACATCCTGGGGTTAATTAAGCGAGTGTTCTGTCTGTTGTGGTGACTAAAAGAAACCGTCTATTTTCACCACCCAAAAAAAACATTTTGGCCTTAGCATAATTCATAAACCGAAGGGTTAATTACACTTTTTTTTGTTGTTATTGTACTCGTAAAATACACGCCATTTTTAACAGTCTACAAAAGCTTGTAAATTTGGTTGCTCAATTTCTTTTGCTCAATTTACATCCAAGGTTAACTAAGTAATTTTTCTGCAGTTTACTTAGTAAAAAAAACGTTCCTTTTTCACCGGCCAAAAAATAAATTTTTCCATAGCATAATTTCCAATAACGAGAGGTTAATAACAAGTTTTTCCCTCTTAGCTGTGTACCGTAAAATACACTCCATAGTAACACGCTATAAAGCTGGTCGTTTTTGGTAGTTCAATTCTTTTTTGCGCATTTTTACATCCAGGGTTAATTAAGCGTTTTTCTGCTGTTGTGGTGACTAAAAAGAAACCGTCTTTTTTTCACCGCCAAAAAAGACATAAAGCCATGTAGCATAATTCAAAACCGAAGTTAATTACAAGTTTTTTTTGTTGTTGTGTACCGTAAAATACAACGCCATTTTAAACAGGCTACAAAGCTGGTAATTTTTGGTTGCTCAATTCTTTTGCGCAATTAACAACCGAAGGTTAAACAAATATTTTTCTGCAGTTTTACTTAGTAAAAGAAACGTTCTTTTTCAACACCCCCGCCAAAAATAAATTTTTTTTCCTATAGCATAATTCATTAACCGAAGGTTTAATAACAAGTTTTTCTCTCTTGCTGTGGTACCGTAAAATACACGCCAATAGTAACACGCTATAAAGCTGTCAATATGGTTGTTCAATCTTTTTGCGCAATTTACATCCAGGCGAGTTAATTTAAGCGTTGTTCTTGCTTTTTGTTGGTGACTAAATGAAAACCGTTCTTTTTTCAACCGCCAAAAAAGACATTTTGCCATGTGCATAATTCATCACCGAAGGTTTTAATATACAAGTTTGTTCTCTTGCGGTGTACAGATAATATACACTACATTGTAACACGCTACAAATCTTAGTAGTTTTTGTTGCTGCAATTCTTTGCGCAATTATAACATCCATGGTTTAATTAAAGAAGCGTTGTTTCTGCTGTTGTGGGACTAAAAAAGAACCGTCTTTATTC
Source organism: Phyllomedusa bahiana (assembly GCA_025379985.1). Taxonomy (NCBI): domain Eukaryota; kingdom Metazoa; phylum Chordata; class Amphibia; order Anura; family Hylidae; genus Phyllomedusa; species Phyllomedusa bahiana. The sequence goes on along the minus strand of JAODAL010023421.1, from coordinate 38,828 downwards.
TCGCCAAAAAAGGAACATTTTACCTGTAAGCAATAATTCATAACCGAAGGATATAAACAAGTTTTTTCTCTTGCTGTGTATCGTAAAATACACGCCATAGTAACACGCTACAAAGCAGGTAGTTTTATGGTTGCATTCAAGGATTCTTTTTGCGGAATTACAATCCATGTGTTAATTAAGTCGATGTTCTGCTGATGTGGTGACTAAAAGAAACCGTCATTTTCACTGCCCAAAAAATACATTATGCCACTGTATCATAATTCATAACCGATGTTAATTACAATTTTTCTCATTGCTGTTGTACCGTAAGAATGAGACGCCATTGTAACACGCCAACAAAAAGCTGGTAGTTTTTAGTTGCACAATTCTTTTTTGTGGCAATTTACATCCAGTGGGTTAATTAAGCGTTTCACTGCATGTTTGTGGTGACTAAAAGAAACCGGTCTTTTTCAACGCCAAAAAAGAACATTTGTTTTGCCTGAAGCATAATTTCATAAACCGAGAGGGTTAATTACAAGTTTTTTACTCTTGCCTGTGTACCATAAAAATACACGCCTAGTAACACGCTATAAAAGCTGTCGTTTTTTGGTAGCTCAATTTCTTTTGTGCAAATTTACATCCCAGGGGTTAATTAAGCGTTTGTTTCTGCTGATGTTGTGACTAAAAGAAAACGCGTTCTTTTTCAATCGCCAAAAAAGACATTTTGCCTGTAATCATAATTCACAACCCGAAGGTTAAGTTTTAACATAGTTTTTTTTTCTGTTGTTCTGTACCAGTAAAATACACGCCATATTAACACGCTACAAAGGCAGGTAGTTTTTTTTGATTGCTCAATTCTTTTTGCACAATTACATCCAGGGTATAATAAGCTTGTTCTGCTGTTGTGGTGACTAAAAAGAAACCGTCTTTTTCAACCACCAAAAAGACATTTTGGCCTGTAGCATAAATCAAAACCGAAGTTAATTATCAATTTTTTCCTCTTGCAGTGTACCGTAAAATAACACGCCATAGTAACACGCTACAAAGCTTGTTAGTATTTTTAGGTTGCTCAATTCTTTTGCACCATTACATCCATGGGTTTAATTAAGCGTTGTTCTGCAGTAGTGGAGACTAAAAGGAAACCCTCTATTTCACATGTCGCCAAAAATTCATTTTATCCTGTAGCAATAATTCCATAACCGCAGTTAATTACAAGTTTTTTTTGTTGTTGTGACCGTAAAAATACACGCCATTCTTAACAGGCCAACAAATCTGGTAATTTTAGGTTGCTCAATTCTTTTTGTTCAAGGTCGCAATTTACATCCAAGGTTAACTAAAGTATTTTTCCTGCAGTTGTACTTAGTAAAAGAAACTTTCTTTTTTTTCAAAACACGCGCCAAAAAATAAATTTTTTCGCTGTAGCAATAATCATACCGAAGGTCAATTACAAGTTTTTTTTGTTTGTTGTGTACCTTTTAAAAATACACTCCATTTTAACAGCTACAAAGCTTGTAATTTTCAGGATGCTCTCCAATGTCTTTGCTTTGCTGCAATTTACATCCTAAGGATAACTAAGTATTTTCTTGCAGTTGTACTTATAAAAGAAACGATCTATTTCACCTCCAAAGGAAGCAATTTGCCTGTAGTTATAAATTCATACATATCCGAAGGTTACTTAAGCCTGTTTTGTGCTTTTACATTCAGTAAAATACACAGTGGTTTTTAAAAACCGGCACATACAAGTAAATTTTTCCTGGCCATTTGTGGAGCGCAAATATATATCCAAGGTTAACCTCCAATACATGTTTACTGGGTTTCATTTTGGAGTCCAAGATAACAAGGTGTGTAATTATCAAATACAGATAACTATCAATCAAAACAGTGTCCTGTACATTTTTAGAACAAACATATGTCAGACAGAGATTGGCAGGCCTTTCAACCGCGTGCGAGTGGCAGTGCACAAACCATCCTGGCTCTGTCCAGTCGCATCACAGCAATTGTGACGTCGCAGCAGGGGTCACTCGGTGAGTCCACAACTGGCTGCTGTTCATCTAGCGGCCGTGGTGTTTTGTGTTCAGCAACCCAATGGATTCTTGATTGGGTTTTTACTATGTCGATCCACTTCCTCCCAGAAGACATCTGACAACACACATCCAAAGAGTCGGTGGGAACGTGAACAACCCTTAGTTGGCAGGGCCCTGAGCGGGTCCGCCGTCCCTCATACTATCCTCAACCCGCCTCTGTCCCATCCGGTTTCCCTCAGCCCAGATATCTACTATTTGGTCTGGCCCATTCAGCTCCCACTATATAGCGAGGATTAACAAATAGAGGAGGAAGTCAGCAGCACTATGGCTGCGAAGAAATTTGGCCAAATATTCCCCTGCTTCTTTCAGAGCTGCAAAGTAAAGATGTGGAGAGTGTGCATGGGAGGTTCATGTTGTGAGGGGTCAGACTCTGCATACCAAAGACCGTTGATGAAACAGCAGTTGACGATGAAACACAAATAGATGATGATGTAGCCGACCGCACTTGGGAGCCGGGTGAGGCAAGGCTTCATCATCTGTCCAGGAGAATGAGCGTGCACTTAACTCGTCAGGCAGCGGCGCAGTCCAGCAAGTGGGTTAGTTGTTGGACGTGAGTCAGCAGATATCAGCCGTGTTGAGGTTTGGGAATAGGGTCCGGGAATCCAAGCGGCCACGGGGTAAAAAACCCCGCTTTTACGCAGGTCCAAGAAAGTAGCGGCACAGGGCTCATCGAGGCATGCGAGCGAGCCTTAGTCACTCAGCTGCGGAGCGTAGGGGGGGCGGTAAAATTCAGCTACTCAGCGTTGTGGCAGTTCTTACTTTTGCTAAACACCTGGAGGAGCCTAATATTTGGTAATATGTAGAAAATCTGTAGTCAGAAAGTCAAGCGTGGCCAGTGAGCTAACTGTTGGCACCATTGTCCCTGCGTCAACCACATTGGCGACGTCCATCCCGGTGGCCCTGGGAGAAACGAAGCTCAATGTGGTGGTCCATCCTGCTGCACAAGCAAAGCCAGCATCGCCCAGTGGGTCACCATGCCATTGCAGCCAGTCAAGGCTCCCACCACCTCTGCAGTGAAGGAGCTGTTTCTCTTTGACATCATCTCCTCCCGGTCCCAGAGCTCCAGCTCCTGGCTAGCTCATGTCCCAGCAGGGGTCGTTTCACGAGGCGATTGCAAAAGAGACAACATATGCGTCCAACCCATCCTATAGGTGCAAAAGCTGACCGTGCTTCCTGTCCCCAAGTTGTTGGTACTGGTGCAGTCCCTCCCTTTTCAAATGGTGGGTACTCTGCACCGTTCAGAGAACTAATGGCTTTTGTGCCCGAGCCGAGTATTGAGAGTTTCACAAGTCCGTAATTTCCTTTTTCCAAAAAGCAGTACCAGCACTTCATAAATATGTAGAACAGAAGGAGTTCCCTTCCATGAGCTATCGGATTTGTTGTTCCAAGGTTGCACGGCAGCGCGGGACGTCTGGAGCAGTAACAACGTCAGGGCCATTACATGTCTTTAACGGCCCACTGGGTGACTGTGCTCCTGCCCAAGCACACTAACAACTTGGAAGGAGACGCCGCTTTCTACCTCCTAGCGTTGTCAAACTTGCGGCTACCTGCACCAATGTCCGCCTCCTTCTCCTCCACCACCACCATCATCTCATCCTCACACAAGTACTGCTCCAATCAACTCACCTGTGTAGGGACAGCGTAGGTCAACTCAATTCTATAACAACCTGGCATGCCTCGGCGAACGAAGTCAACACAGGGGAAGTACTGCCTTCCACGTCTTGCAACACGGAATCGATGTTTGCTTTTCTTCTCCGCGCCAACTTCAAATCGAAACCACGCGTGACTGACAAATGGGAGTTAACATGGTGTTCGCTCTGCAACCGAGAGGGTATGGTCCATGCGCCCTGCATGGCGCATGGTTACAATCTGGTGTTAAAAGGATTCCGCTGAAGTCTCCACCGATCTTCAGAAGATTCTGAAATGGCCATTAAACTGTTCAATATGCACGTCCGCATCATCCATTCCTACAAAAGGCCAGGAACACCTCCTCGGAATTGCAAGCGGCAGAACGGGCGCACGCCCCAACACAGCTCATATATGGCGATGTGTTCCCACCCGTAGGAATTCCAGCCTGCACATGTTGGACCCGACTGTAATTAACAGAGAAAGAGGGTCCAATAACGATTTTTTTTATGATTCAGGGCCGGACCAGTAGTACTCCCTGTGTACTTTTGATGTAAGCCATGGCAATGTCAGTGTCTGTCACCTGCCGATTTGATTAGAGGCCAATTCTAGGAGGCAACGTTATAATTTCAGTCGCCTCCAGACTACGGGATGAATAACATCATTCCACTGCTTCATAGTCCCAGGAACAGATCTAAAAAATCTGTTCTGGGCAGGGGACGGAGACTTGGCGACGACATCTCGCGGGGGCCGGCCAAAGTCCGTAGTGGACCTGAAATGGAGGAGGAGGATGATGAGGACATTGGAAGCAAGAAGCATTGTCCTGGTGAAATGGATGTGGATTATCTACCCAGGTGACAAGAGAGAGAAGCAGTAGCATCTGGAGGAAGGTAGATTGGGAGATGAGGAAGAACGAGGCAGATACCCGCAAGCCATCCCCTGTGGCCTGTATATCCAGTGGAGATGGAGGGAGGGAGCCATTCGGAGTCACTAGTGCGATGGCCGAAGCATGCCCTGATTTGGCCCTGCTATTGTACAGCCCGTAATAGTCAGGCATGCCAGCAGAGGGATGACTCGGCTCTCGCACCCTATTGGACCCTCGCTAAAACCGGTCCCCAAATGAGCCTTTTTCCCCAGCTGCTGAAGGGAGTACAAAGCTCAAATACTATAGGAAAATCCTCCGTATCAGTTTTGGCCGCTGCACTATGTGCGGCATAGTCCCCTCCTTTGACAGGTCTGACCGGGGGGTTCTTCAGCCTCTCACGTCAACTACATTACTGAGTCCTGTGGCTTGGCTCTGTGGTAAGGTGAGGGGTATTAGCATTACCCACACTTCCATCATCAGCAACCTAAGTCTGGAGTCCTGATGAGCAGACTTCCTTCACCCTCCTAGTGAGGAGGGCTATTTGCCAGCGAGCATCAGCAGCAGCATGGACCTCGGATCAGACCCTGAACCAACAGGTGGTGGCCTACTTTGACAGCCACTCAGCCACCCCGTTAGTAACCTCAGGACTACTGGGCACCAACTGGATGTGTGGCTGCAACTTGCCGAGATTTCAGTGGAGAAGCTGTCCTTCCCGCCCAGATATGTTGGCATCAGACGGGTTTCAGTGCGGCGGTGCCATCGTTAACCTTGCCAAGAAGAACGCTCTCTTGTCCCACTTGTCGGGAAATGTGTGAACTACTGACCTTTTGTTCAAAGATGAATCACCTATGATCGGCCAGGGATTTCCACAATCACCAATGCCGTTAGGAGTCCAGTACTACATCAAGCCATGACGCCCACACCCAAACTGGTGAGAAAGTATTCTGGGTTCAAACAACCTGCCGGTCAGCCACTATTCTGTTTGCCGAACCCCCATGACCCCCTGATTGCCACACGAATCTGCTGACAGTCTCTCGCATCAGGCCACCCAACCATCTTTACCAGGTACTGATTTGCCGACTCACTCTCCACACCTCTGTCATTGTGCCACTCTATGGACCTCATGCTGCTGCTGCTGTTGCTGGAACCGTTACCTCACACAGTGTCATTGGATGCCACACTTCCCTGACCTCATAATTGCTGTCTGCCTGTTGTTGCTGCTGCGGTCCACGCTCTACACTGTGTACATTGTTGCCTACTCTCTGAACCTTATGCTGTTGCACCTACCGGACAGTCATACCTCCACTCACTGTCAATTGTGGCTACACCTGTTTTTTTTGCCACAGTACCAGAATGTCATAGTGCCACGCTGTCTGATCTCATCTGCTGCCGTAACCTACACACTGGTCAATATGTGCCACTTCTCTGTGGCCTACGTCCTTGTTTTTGCCACCGTCCAGAATTTTCATTAGTAGCCACTGTCTGTATCTCATGCTTGTCTGTCCGAAACCTAACACAAATTTCTTTGCCACTCTGTTGCCTACTTCCTAATTTGCCACCGATCCAGAAGTCATTTTGCCACTGTTCTGACCTCAGCTGCTGCGCGTGAACCAACACACTTGTCAAAGTGTTCCACACAGTGTCCTACTCCTGTTTTTTGCCACTTCAGAATGTCATTGTGTCCTACTGTCCTACCTCATGGCTCTGTAGGCTGCTGCCGTGACCTCCACACTGTGGTCATTTGTGCCACTCTGAGGCCAACTCCTGTTTTTTTGCCGAACCTTACTCAGTATGTCATTGTGCTACTGTCCTGACCTCAAGCTGTCTGCCGTAACCTACACACTAGTGGTCATTGTTGCCACACTTTGGGCCTTACTCCTGTTTTTGTTTGCCACCTTCCAAATGTCATTGGGTGCCACTTGGTACCTGACCCTCATGCTGGCATGCCCATATACCAACACACTGTGTCATAGTGCCACTCTGTGGCCTACACCTGTTTTTTGCCACCCTCCAAATGTCATTGTGCCACTGTCTGACCTCATGGCTGCATGTCGTAACCAACTCACTGTGTCAATAGTGTCCACTCTCCTGTGGCCTACTCCCTGTGTATTGCCTACCGAACCATAATGTCATGGCCACTGTCTGACCTCAATTGCTGCTCGCCAGTATACGCTACACACTGTATATTGTGCCACTGCTGAGGCCTACAACTGTTTTGCCAACCTCTCAGAATGTCATTGTTGAGCCACTGTCCTGACCACAATGCTGCTGCTGTGGCTGGCTGCTGCTGGGTGACCTACACACTGTTTCATTTTGCACTCAGTGGCCTACTCCAGTTTTTTGTTTAGTTTTCTGCCAACCTCCAGAAATGTCATTTGGTGCCACTGTCCTGACCTCATTCAGGCTGCCGTTAACCTACACACATGTGTCATTGTGCCACTCTTGGCCTACTCCTGTTTTTGTTTTTTGCCACTTCCAGATGATCATTTGTGCCACTGGTCTGACCTCATGCAGTCGGTGGCCTGCTGCCGTATCCTTCCACACTGTGTCATTGTGCCACTACTGTGGCCTACTGTCTCCTTGTATTTTGCCACCGTCCAGTATGTCCATTGTGCTACTGTCTTGACCCTCATTCTGCTGCCGTAACCTACACACTGTGTCCATTGTTGCCACTCATGAGGCCTACTCCTGTTTTTGCCACCTACCAGAATGTCATTAGTGCCACTGTCTGATGACCTCATGCAGCAGCCATAACCTACACACTGTGTCCATTTGTGCCACTCTGTGGCCTCCTCCTGGTTTTTGCCACCACCAGAATGTCATTGTGCCACTGTCTGACCTTCATGGCTGCTGCCGTAAACCTACAGCACAGAGTCATTGGGTGCCACTCTGTGGCTACTACAAGTTTTTTGCCACCTTTCCAGACTGTCAATTTGTGCCAACAAGTCTTTGACCCTCATCTGCTGCTGTGGCTGCTGGCCGCGTGACCTAAACACTTTTCATGTCCACTCGTGTGGCCTATCTCCTTTTTTTGCCACCTCACAGAATGTCATTGTGCCACTGTCTTAACCTCATGCTCGCTTGTGGCTGCTGCCGGTGACCTATACACTGTTTTCAAAATAAGGGCCACTGCTGAGCCTACTTTCCAGTTTTTGCCACCCATCCAAGAATGTCATTGTGCCCACTGTCTGACCTCAAGCAGGGCTGCGTGTCTGCTGCCGCAAACTCCAAATTATTCCTGTCATTGTTGCCCAAAACTCTTGTGGCCTACTCCTTTTTTTATATCTATTGCCTACCTCCAGAATTGTCCAATGTGTCCACTGCCTGACCTCTGATTGCTGCCCGCTGCCCTTTTACCTCCACACTTGTCTTGTGCCACTCTGTGCCTCCTCCTGTATTTGCCACCAACCAGAATGTCCATAGTCCAGCGAGTCTGACTTCCATGCGCTGCAGGTGGGGCTGCTGTCCCCATGTGACCTACTACACAGTTACATTGTGTCCACACAGTGGCCTATCATCCTGTTTATGATTAGCCCACCCTCCACGAATATCATTGTTCCACTCTCAATCTGACCACATGCAGCTGTGGCTGCCGCCGTCAACCGCTCCACACTCGTGACCCCTGGTTCTGACCTCTGTCCCACTAGATGATAGCCACCTGAGCCCACAGCTTGTTTTTTTTTCCAGCAGTCCGCTGCCATTACTGTTATCAGGCTACATTCCCCTATCCCATTTTTTTGGTGCAGTTTATTTGCCCTCTTAAAGGGGTTTTGCCACCCCATGTGTAATATGACTGTTGGAACCTCCAAAATGGGTATTTAATCACTTTTCTAAATATATGTGATTAAAAAAAGTGAAAACTCTGAGAGCTACAGCATTTCTCAATCCCCCTTGGTTACATTAAAGCTTTCCCTAGTCACGACCCAGAACCTGACAGGCCGCGCTTGCGTGAAACACTTCTTATCTGATGACAGGCAAAATTAATGAGCTTTTAAGGCACCAGGTAGACAGTGCAGTCTGAGGCTGACTTGCTGTATTGAGAATCCACTCTTGTACTGTTTATTATTTCAATTAAGTTTTGAGACGCTCCCTTGGATTCCTCACTCCTTACTCCCCCCTCCCTCTCTCCCCTGCAGCTTCATGACTCAGCATTCTTTGTATATATCCTGCTCTCGTGCTGACAGGAGCTAGGTATGTGCCGTCTTGGCAAATCCCCTTTAAGTGCCCAGGGAATTTTATAGTGAAGCGATTCTAAGAGCGGCGGCAGTCATATGCGTGTCATACTAAAACACAACATTGTTTGAAGACCAAACCAAGCTCCCTCTGCATATTTAAGCATGGCACAAAGTTCTACAGCACCCCGCAGGCTTTGTGCAGCCTGGAAATAGCTGTTTTCTTAACTTTATTCGTCCCGAAGTAATTCGGACCGAAAAGAATTTTGTCGGGAAATTCGGCGAAGTGACCTAATCGAATTTTTGAGAAATTCGCCCATCTCTACATGTGACCCAGCAGGATGACATCACCAGGCCTTTCCTCTCTGTAGTCAAAGAAAGGTCTTTTTATGTAAAGCATTGTGAGTAGCTGAGAGGTGAAGTTTTTGCCTCCAGGCACAAGGGTCCTAGGTTCAAATCCCTGCAGGAACCGAACCTGTTTTTTTTTTTTCTCTTTATCAATACACATCCCTCATTGAGGTTTCTTTTTTATTTATTTGCACTGTTTGACTAATTACTAAGGAGTACAGAGGACAGGAGTAGAATGACAGCACCTGGGGTTTAAACACTCAGTAGCTGCCTGAGAGGAGAGGTGTAGTCTGAGCATGTGCGACCAGGACTCAGAAGCTCTCAGCATAAAAAGAAAAATTGCCCGTAGTGCTGGCTATTGTGTGAACTGAGTTTTGTGTTTGTGAGTTTTATTGTGTGAACTGCCTCCAAGGTTCGGTGTGCAGGTTCTCCCTCCCTGCTAACTTAGACAGCAAATATAAAATGGTTAACCGGGTAAAAAAAATTCAAGCTTTAATCGATACTTATAAAAAAACAATTATCCCCCTGACTTTAAACCATACGACCAGGGCCGCCGATAGGGGGGTACAGCCGTAACTCCCGTACCGGCCCGGCCGCAAGGGGGGCCCCCCGCCGTCGGCAGGTACCGCCCCCTTGCATCATTATAAATGGAAGAGAGAAGAGGCCGCAGGCCTTTCTCCCTACCATGATGTACCCCCCGACTGCCCCCCCGGCGCTGCGGGCGAGGACTGGAGGGCCCGGCGCTGGGGGCGAGGACTGGAGGGGCCCGCGCTGCGAGCACGCTGCGCGCCATACTGTCCCTTTAATCTATGACTTACTAGTTCTTCAGAGCGCAGCAGTTTCCTGACTGAGCAGCCGGCGGCCCCTCCTCCTTCCTCTGGCCGGGGGCGGCCTCACTGATTCAAATGACGCGCTTTCCGCCCACTGCCAGAGGAAGGAGGAGGGGCCCGCCCGGCTGCTCAGTCGGGACTGCGCGCTCTGAAGAACTAGTAAGTCATAGACATTTTAAAGGGACTTAATGGCGCGCAGCGTGACCGCAGCGCCGGGCCCCTCCATTCCTTCTCCGCAGCGCTGGGCCCCTCCATCCTTCTCCGCAGCGCCGGGCCCCTCCATTTCTCCCCCGCATTGCCGGGCCCCTCCCCAGTCCTTTTGGGGGCCCCATAAACACCTGTAGTTGGGGGGGCCCCCCATACGGCCCCTAAATGTTGTGAGAGCCCCATTTAAGGCCCCTAAATGTTGTGGGGGCCCCATTCAAGTCCCCTTAATGTTGTGGGGCCCCCATTCAAGGCCCCTAAATGTTGTGGGACCCCCATAAGGCCCCCTAAATTTTGGGGCCCCCCAAAAGGGCCCCTAAATGTTGTGGGCCCCCCATAAGGCCCCTAAATGTTATGGGGCCCACAACATTTAGGGGCCTTATGGAGGGCCCCACAACATTTAGGGGCTTTATGGGGGCCCCACAAGGCCCCTTAATGTTTTGGGCCCCCATAAGTCCCCACAGAACTGGGGGGGCCCGGCACTACAAGGGGGATTGGAGGGGCCCGTGCTACTGAGGAGGAGTGGAGGGGCCTGACGCTGCTGAGGAGGCCTTGAATGGGGCCCTAAATGTTGTGGGGACCCCATTCAAGGCCCTTAAATGTTGTGGGACCCCCATAAGGCCCCTAAATGTTGTGGGAGCCCCATTTAAGGCTCCTAAATGTTGCCAGGCCCCCATAAGTCCCCACAGGACTGGGGAGGGCCCGGCGCTGCTGAGAGGAGTGGAGGGCCCGGCGCTGCTGAGGAGGAGGGAGGGACCCGCGCTGCTGAGGAGGAGTGGAGGGACCCGCGCTGCTGAGGGGGAGTGGAGGGACCCGCGCTGCTGAGGGGGAGTGAAGGGGCCCGGCACTGCTGAGGAGGATGGAGGGCCCCGGGCGCTGCTGAGAGGAGTTTGAGGGACCCGGCGCGGCTGTGGAGGTGTGAAGGGGCCCGGCGCTGCTGAGAGGAGTGCAGGGGCCCGGCGCTGCTGAAGAGGAGTGGAGGGCCCGTTCCCCCTCTACTTATGCGGACCTTCTACCTGGCTACCTACCGAGGGGGACCCACTATCAACTCACCTATGGAGGTCCCTATAGAAACGAACTTCCAGGGCACTAAAGGGTAATTTTTACTATGTGGAGAACTATGGAGGGGGAGTTTGTTCATAGGGAGATGTGTACAGGTGAAGTTGTCATCTCGGGTATTTGTGTTGTGGAATTCAGTGCAGGACGAGTGGTGTCCAGGAAAAGTCTCAGGTGTCCAGGACCGATGGGGAAGAAAGGGAAAGTGAGCGACTTATCAGACGACATCACCTGTGAGTGACTAAATGTAACTGAACTTTGTGCACCTGAATCTACCACATGTTTGAAAACTGTCTAGGGAAAGACTTTTCGTTGTTCCCATAGCAACCAATCACAGTGCCCCTTTATGTTGCTCTGAAAAAATCTAAGGGGAACTCTGATTGTTTGCTATGAGCAACAAAGAAAGGTTTATACCTAGATATTTTCATACATGTACCGCTATATGGTCATTGAATGGTGGTAATATTGGTGTTATACTGATGGATTATATTCATTAACAGTATTCTGCATCTTTGGGGTTATTGGTAATGATGTGGTGGATTAAATTTTGGGCTTTGAATATTGTGGTTTAAATGGTAATAAACGGGCCCTTTGTATGCTGGTTTGGTCAGTAACATCATAGTGATATTAGTCACTATACGTAGTGATATTTGGCAGTATTATTTGGTCTTTGTATGTTGTTTGGTTGTATTGGACTGGGTATCTGGTTTGGTCAGTAACATGGTGACACACTATGATCATGCAGTTTTTTTTTGCTGGCCCTTTTATATGTACTCATTACTGCAATATAGATAAACTGTAAGTTGTTGTTTCTTGAGTTGGTTTTCATTTGGGTTTCTGGGTGTGGTTGTTAGGGGCGGAGCGATAGGGTTAAAGGAGCGGAGTTGAAAGGAGGCGTGGTTGAAAGGAGGCGGGGTTGAATGGTGGCGGGTGCAGGGGCCCCAGGTGTGCTTAGCTGTAGGGGGCCCCGAAATGTCTGACGGCAGCCCTGCATACGACATAGTCCCCTCAGGTATAGATAATAAACAAATGGCAAGATACTCAACAAATCTGAGTATCTTGCCATTTGTTTATTACTATACCTGACGGACTATGTCGTATGGTTTAAATTCAGGTGATAATGTTTCTTTTACAAGTATTGATTAAAGCTTGAATATTTTTTACCACGGTTCAACCATTTATATTTGCTGTCTCAGAAGCTCTCAGCCCTGGTCGTTTCCCGTGGAGTCGAGATGTAAACAATGGCTCACTAAAGGAGCAGCTAAAACAAAAACGATGCAGAAGTTTTAATAATATTAAATGGTAAAAATGTTTGTTATTTCATTTAAAAGCTTCCCGCGTCAATTTTACTTTGTGGCAAAACCCCTTTAAGTAAAGCCAGGTAAAATCCACGGTAAGAGCTGTAAAAGTGTCCATAATGGTTGTCACCTTTATTTCCCAAAATGCACAGTTGAGTCACATTATTATGACCACCAGCTTATATCTAAAGCAAACATCGCGTGCAGCACGAAAAGCAACCATATGGGCCAAGAGTGACTCAGCCCATCTAGTAGGTTGGTAGATTGTCACAGGCATCTAGAGCCATGTTGACTGCATCCCACAGCTGCTGCAGGGTGATTGGAAGAGAATCCATAGAGCGAACACAACGATCCAGGTAGTGCCACAGATGCTCAATTGGGTCCAAGTGTGGCGAATTAGGGAGCTAGGGTAGTACTTGGAAGTACTGGTGATACTCTTCCATTCAATGTCAGATATTTCTATCCATGTGAATTGTTACATTATCTTGCTGGAAGATCCCATCCGCCTCAGGGGAGACAATCAGCATGTATGAAGGCCAATCATCCTTTTTTGCGACTGATAATTGCCCCTTTTACCCATGTCAGCAATAAGTGATATGTGTGCAGACAGCCTATCACACACCTTATATATCCACCAGGCCAGCCCATGAAACCTGACTTCCTTAATGAGCTTCGTACTGCCAACGTCGAAAGTAGGAACTGGTCTTAATAATGTGACTCAAGTACATGTAACAAGAAGCTACAAGGAAGCAAGGTAGATAATGCTCCTTGGGGGCGGTCATACCATTGGTGTAACCTGTGCAGTTGCATATGGGACCAATAATTAGGGGAAATTCTGTAAAAACTAAAAATGAGTTCTTATACTGGGGCACAGGAAAACAGTTCAACTATGCTTATCTTTGCTTATCACCAATGACCACTTTTCAGAAACATGGAGCTAAAGGTTTTTGAAATTAATATGTAAAGTTGTACTAAAATATTTTATTATATGACATTAATGGTCATCACTTGCAATCATAAGACGTTTAAGGGAAAATACTGAATATTGCACTTTTACAAGCATTGTTTCATTTTAATTTATTCTCTAGTAAGTACACAGTAATTTACAAAAATGGACACTGCAGAAGCCTGTACATATACATTTATCATTCAGTATGAGATTATATTTTCATAGTTATTTGGATTAGAATGATCCATCCATACAGTCTATTGCAGATGGGATCAAATTAACATGAAATATCTCAGAATACTAACTTAGTTTTACTTGACAATTATTCTGTAGCTTGCTTACTTTACACATTAAAAAAACAAATTAACTGGATTTATTTCTTACGTAAATTACTGCTTTAAATATCTGTAATTTACATGGACACAATCTAAATCAACAAATATTACTAAACAGCAGTAAAAAAGTGTGTATTATATGAAGGAAATATAAATACATAAGAGGTCCAAAATATATTGGGTGACATGTATGGAAGGGTTTTTCACCCTTTTTCTGGTGTACAATGCACTTAAGTGAGCCGGCTACGATGCCTAATGCGCCTAATGAATGTGTTAGGCGCATTGTTTTTAAGACTCAACACTTTCTAATGCGCCTAACATGAGGGGCATTCTGAGGGCGTTCTGGAGGCGTTATGGAAGCACCACATTCGGAATATTAGACACATTAGTGTGGACACGCATATAATCCGACAACCTTTTCAAGTGGTGTTGCCTGGAGTCAATGGAACATAGGCCAGTCAATATTAAGAATTGCAGCCGACCACGCAATCCGACCTTGAATAAGGCGGTGGCCTGCTCTGGCCCCATGACTTTCGAACGTCGTATGCAGCTGGATAATTCATGTCAGGCATTTTCCCGCGCTATTCAAGCCGTAGCGGGATGCGAGCCTGGATTTGCGTCCAAATCGCTTGATAAGGGGGGGGCGGGGCCGGCGCTGCCCTGCTGGCCCAGACGTTTCATTTTCCCGTGGTATTGGCCTGGTATGTGAATATTCTCCCGCCCGCGGATTCGCGAGCGGTAGGAGCGAGGGAACCGTTCTCATGAGAATAGTGGATTAACCGTAATTACTGCAACGGATTGGAGCCGTACTGCAGCACAAATCCGGCGCGCAGTACGGCTCCAATCCGTGCCGAAATAAGCCGTGTGAACATGGCCTAAGGGGAAAAATGTCCAATATTTCTCAACTTACACCAGTACAATAATAAAAAGTAATTTATTATAATTAGCAAACTGTATAAAATTTAATTATTTAAATTTATTGAAAAACATGATCATTTAAATTAATATAAAAATATATAATATCCCCAAAATATCTCCCACAAAATGTTTTTAATATTAAAAGAATCTAAAACAAATTTTACATTAAAAAACCCACTGATTATGTTGTTCAGATTTTTATATTTTAAATTTTTACTACATTAAATTTGAAATGTATTTTTGCTGCTCTCACCCTTTATTCTGCACACAGCAAGAGACAGCACAGCACAGGTATTGCTGGGACCTGTGGTCCACCAAGCAGGATCAGTACCATAGTTTCTATTCACTGACATGCTATTCTAATTACTTCTCTTATTTCCAGCCTGTCTATAACCTTAATACGTGTTAGGCACATTACTTATGCACCTAAGTTCAATAAAGCGCATACACATAGGCGAGGTGCGGTGAACTTTACACACCATTTATGAACGCAAAAAAACCACATTCATACATCAGGCGCATTATACACAGGAAACGAGACTCGACAATTCACTTCAAAACGCCTTCCTTCATACATGTCGCCACTAGAGAATTATTGTATAAAAGACAATTTATTAGATAAAGAAGCAAAATGAAAAAGTGTCCCAAACATGACACTAAAATAATCAAAGAAATACATATATTGAATATATCCACCTTTGAGATAGGATCCCAGATGTTACTGCATATATATAAAAGTCATCAGAAGCTGATACAGAGTAAATGACGTCAAAAGTTTCACCGCTGGTTATTTTTGCAGGAGGCCGGAGCACCCACGCCATCTCCAGTCCTATAGAAAATATAAGGTGGGAAGAATATTCAGATATATCACTGTATGAGAAATGCTAATTCAAAGAAGGAAGGCATAATATTTAGCTTTTTTGGCACTTTGTCTTGCATTGCTCATCATAGGTATATGTTGGGGATTCCCAAACATTTACCCCCAATATTTACTTATGATGTATGCCACTCACAGCCATCCACAGGTAGCAGGAATGGTAGAGCACGCCTTTAGTAAAGTTAAAGGGGTTTTCTCACCATGCTGTTTCACTAGGTCACCGGCAGCTTTTAATTCACTTTGCCTCCTCAGGCTGTGGGTGGTTCTATAGCACTGATAAGCATATTTAGCTTCTCTATAACGAGCTGAGACATTGCAAAGACATAAGTGCAAGAGATTTGATCTGTGTAAACAAAGGTACAAGTACTCTGAGGAGTGAAAAAAAGGCTTATCATGTGAGATTGAGAGTGAGCTCTAACCAGGAAGAGAGAGATTGACAGTTAACCATACAAACCTTTATGCACTCAGAGCAGACAAAATCTCTCTTATCTCCTGACAAAGGTAAGATCTAAAAATGAATGTATTTGGAAATGTCTTCAATTACCTGTCCCTACTTGTTGAAAGCTAATTTTTATAGCGAGAAAACCTCTTTATGGTGGAAGTGGAAAGATAACAATCTCGTAACTTTGATAATAGATCCATAGCACACCTTGTGCCACATGTATGAAAACTGTTTAGGTCTAAAACTCACTTTTTTTGCCCATAGTAACCTATGGCCAAAAAAGTGAGTTTTAGATCTAAACAGTTTTCATACATGTGGGCCCTTGTCTTGATTCAAAAGCATGAATGCTTTATTATATGCAAAACATATAGGTTACATAGGTAAAGCAAATATCCACAATGCATGAATCAACTGAATTGATAGGTTAATTCATTCAGAAGTCCAGATGTGTCTGTTTCAGCCTAGGTTAGCCTCCATCAGGTCACATAATTAATAAATAACTCAATGTATACCACTTATAAGGCCAAAGTTACATTATTTTGGTCTTTTCTATCTTTACTGTATTGTAGGGAGCTTTCCTGGCACATATAATTAACACACACTGATGCAGTGTGAAAATTCTCTATAGTTAACGTGACAATAGGGCAGACCCCCTGCTTCCCTGATAGAGTTGTCGAACCTTTTCTCAAGGTAAAGCACTGACTGCAGGGGGCACCCCTACAGCTAGATTATATAGTCTAGCTCTGGGGCATGCACAGCCTTTTCAGTACATGTGCACCGTTGAAGAGAAGGAGAAGTGTATACACTCCCTGTCCTCTGCTTTGCTGACAATGCCTCAACTAGCTCTGGATGCTGGGTAGACTATCCATGTTCAGAAAAGTTGGGTGACCCCCCATCCCTCACAGGTGGAACCCAGTTTTCTTTTCATTAAAAAACTAGGTGCCACCTTTGGTTGATGGGTGCCACTTAGCTTTCCTGCACGCTGGATTGCCTATCCAGCCTGTATAATGTATTTTTATGTAATGCCACCTAACACGCATTTTGCAGACTGTTTTAGGGAACTGATGAAGCGAGGTATGTGAAACAATCATTGACTTGTGCAAGGTGTTTTCCTATAATCCTTTTTTGACTATGGGTAAAACAAGAACATAATGGCCTTATGTATGAAAACTGTCCAGCAGTAAGACTGCCTTTGTTTCCCATATCAACCAATTAGAGCTCAGCTTTTATATTTCCAGAGAACTATATGAAATGAAAGCTGAGCTCTGATTGGTTGCTATGGGCAACATAGAAAATCTTACTGCTAGACAGTTTTCATACATAAGGCCCAATGTGATTATTATAGATGATTACGTGAGCAGGCAAATAATGCAAACTTTGATGCTCTTACTCATATATAATGCTGTTAGCCTATAATAATATTTAATGATCTGTGGTTATTAACTGCATTTTTTGGTGATCCTCACAAATACCTCTTTTATTCCTGAATTGCTATATTTTTATTGTGTTTTCAATAAAGATTTGTTTGCTTTTAGTAATTTGGGTTTCTTCCCTTTTTCTTCTGGTGTGTATTGTAAATAAATATGTATTTATATAACAGTAGTATCTTAAAGTATGTTCACACGGGCAAATTTCGGCGCGCATTTCGCGTCATATTTACGCTCTAATAGGGGCGAGATGTGCTCCGAAATTCTGGTAATCCATAGTTCTCATAGAGAACTATGGATTACGCCTCCTCTCCCTGCTCGTACAATACGATCGTATTGTATGCGCGGGGAGATAAGTGACATGTCAATTACTTGCGGCGAATACGCGCCGCGAGTAATGACAGTCAATGGGGCCGTCGGGCTGTCGGCCCCTCCCGCGCCGCGGGAGTACACGCGTATCAGCACGACTCCCAAATCACCCACCGTAATTGCGGCTGTACTGTACGTGCCGCAATTATGCCGTGTGAGCATAGCCTTAGACATTTTTCAAACGTGTGGCCCTTTAGCCTACAGATTGAAAACACAGTCACACTTTGAAAATTTACAATGAAGTAAAGCCAAATCCATCTCATCAATCCTTGTGTTCTACAGTGCAGTAGGCATTCACCACCAATATCCAAATCTCAAAAGGAAGGAAATCCGTCATCTGATAAAATCCAATTATTTTATTGTAGCAGATTAACAGTCATAGTCATGAAATGCTGAAATCTCTTACGCGTTTTAAGCTGCTATAGCCCTTAATCGTAGCATAAATACTTCCTGAGCGCTTGTGTTTAAATACCTATATGAGGTTTAGGTCTAATATCACCTGCTCTAGGGGGTCAAAAACAAATCCAACAAGTATATGAAAATATTAAATATGTTTCACTATTCAAATGTTTGCGCCACTGATCTCGACCCCAAACAGGGGGATTAACTTTCTCTATACCTTGGATTCTCAAGAAGGCCTTGCTTTCCGCATTTACTGGCTCATAGTGTAGTAAGACTGCAGAGACAGTTCTTTACCCTGAATGATCAACATCAGAGATATGCCTACGAAAACACTATCCATATTTAACATTTAGGGAGACATGTATGATCGGGTTTTTCACCAAAGTGAGCCGTCTACAATGTCTAATGTACCAAACAAATGTGTTAGGCGCATTGTTCGTAAGACTCAACACTTTTTAATGCACCCATCATGAGCGGCCGCTCTGGGGGCGTGTCGCACCACACTCGTAATATTAGACACATATATGAATGTGTCAGGACCACTCAGCGAGCGGGAAGAGGATCCACCGGTCACCGCTAGGATTTGGCGTAACCTACGCCGGGGAGCGAAGTCTAAGGGGCCCCTTGTCTTCACCGGAGCCCGCCGCAAGGCAGGAAGGGCTTTGCCGCAGGGAATCCCCCAGGTCGCTACCCCTGATGCAGGACTCAGCGGTGACAGCCGAAGCAGGTAGCGTGGACACAGGGCCGACCGGAGGGCGTAACTGAGTAGGCAGGACACTGGAGTGTAGAACCAGAGTAGGCAGGACACTGGAGCGTAGAACCCAGGTAGGCAGGACTGGCTAGGCAGGACTGGCAAGGCAGGAGTGGAAACATAGAGACTACGAAACTGTGAGAGAGGCCGCTAGCAAACGCAGGCAAATGTTGCTAACGCAGGGACACCAACAACTGGGCGCCGACGACAGGAAGGGGTATCCCTATAAAGCCCAAGCTCAAAGGCCATAGGTGGAAAGGGAACACCAATTAGGTACTGTCCCTTTAAATCTAGGAAGCTGCTCGCGCGCGACCCCTAGTGGCCGGCCAGGATAGTGCAGGCAGAAGCAGACACTGCCGCACGTCGATGAAGGAGGAAGCAGGATGCGGCCAGGTAAGTAGTAGCGTAGCGCAGCACATTCCGGGGGGGCTGGCCATTCCTGGGGTCGGGCGCCGGTCCGCGGCACGGGAGGCGGCAGGAGCCGGGAGGCGCGAGTGGCCGCGGCCTGGGCGCCGGACCGTGGCGCGCGGCGTTACAGAATGTGGTTCGGCAAAGCTAGGCGCATTACTACTCAAACAGGCAGACTTATTTTAATGTGGTCTGCCCAAGCCTGAGGAGTCGAAGTGGAGATAGATTTGCTGTTAGGGAAGAAAATGTCCAATATTTCTCAACTTACACCAGTACAATGATAAAAAGTAATTTATGGTAATTATCAAACTATGTAAAATTTAATTATTTAAATGTAATAAAAAAATTATCATATAAAATGTATATAAAAATCTATAATATTCCAAAAATATAAAAGTATCTCCTATAAAATGTATTTAACATTAATAAAATCGAAATAATAACATTAAATAACCCACTGATTATGTTGTTCAGATTTTTGACATTTTTAATTTCTACTACATTCAATTTGAAATGTATTTTTGCTGCTTTCAGCCTTTATTCTACATACGACAAGACCCAGCACACAACATTTTCTATTCACTGACATGCTATTATAATTACTTTTATTTTATTTCAGCCTATATATCGCCTTTATACCTGTTTGGTGCATTACTGTGCCTAAGTTCCATAATGCGCCAAACACACAGGCGAGGTACAATGAACTTTAGACACCATTATGAATGCACAAAAACCACTTTCATACATTCAGGTGTATTTGATCCTGAAAAATAGATGCGTAAATGCACTTCGATCTGCCTAGTTTCATACATGTCTTCCTTAGAGTCACCTATTCAGTAAACTCATCCATACTTATTTATAGATCATAAATGCACATTCATATGTGTACATGTCCCACTGAGTTAGAATATGCACTGCGAGCAGGGCGAAAGAAGTGCTGCACACCCAGCACATGCCAGCAACAGGTCCAAATGTAATACATAGTTACAACACCAGAATCATGATGATAACATACAGCAACATAACCAGAAGTTGTAGCATAAATAGAGAACCAGAACCAAGCTCACTGCACATATACAGTAGTTGAACCATGTTCACACCATAAATACATCATGTCATCACCCACTGCAATCTGGCTTCCGACCCCACCACTCTACAGAAACCGCCCTAACCAAAGTCACCAACGACCTAGCAACTGCCAAAGCCTCACGCCACTATTCTGTGCTTCTCCTCCTAGACCTGTCCTCCGCCTTTGACACTGTCGACCACTCACTCCTCATACAAATCCTCTCCTCCCTCGGCATCACGGACTTGGCCCGTTCCTGGATATCCTCCTACCTCACTGATCGGACATTCAGCGTCTCTCACTCATGCACCACCTCTTCCTCTTGCCCGCTCTCTGTTGGTGTACCCCAGGGGTCTGTCCTGGGCCCACTACTCTTTTCTACCTACACTATTGGGCTGGGTCAACTAATATGATCGCATGGCTTTCAATACCATCTGTATGCTGATGATACCCAACTCTACATCTCCGGCCCAGATATTACCTCTCTACTCTCCCGGATCCCTGACTGTCTTTCGTCCATATCCTCCTTCTTCTCCTCATGTCTCCTGAAGTTAAATGTGGAGAAAACTGAATTCATCATCTTTCCACCATCCCACTCCATCCCTCCACCTGATCTCTCTATCACAGTCAATGGCTACACTCTCTCACCAGCTCTACAAGTCCGCTGCCTTGGGATAACCCTTGACTCCAATCTGTCCTTCAAACCGCACATCCAAACCATCACCTCTGCCTGCCGCCTCCACCTGAAAAATATCTCCCGTATCCGTTCATTCCTTAACTTCGAAAGCACAAAAATGCTTGTCCATGCCCTCGTCATCTCACGCCTAGACTATTGCAACATCCTTCTCTGTGGCCTCCTAGCTAGCACCCTCGCTCCCCTCCAATCCATCCTTAACTCTGCTGCCCGTCTGATTCACCACTCCTCGATACTCCTCTGCCACTCCCCTCTGCCAATCCCTTTACTGGCTTCCCATTGTCCAGCGAATCCAGTTCAAGTTAGCAACCTTGACCTACAAGGCTCTCCATGACCTCTCCCCTCCATACATCTCTGCTCTAATCTCCAGATATCTCCCGTCATGCAACCTCCGCTCCTCACAGGACCTTCTTCTCTGCTCTCCCCTTATCAGCTCCTCACACAACCGTCTCCAAGACTTCTCTCGTGCTTCCCCCACACTCTGGAACTCACTGCCCCAACACCTCAGACTCTCCCCCACTCTCACCAGCCTCAAAAGCAACCTGAAAACCCATCTCTTCAGGATTGCCTATAACCAACAATAACCCTGCTGTCACTACACTATCCACAACCATGTCTGCCCCTCACCTTCTGTCTCTTCCCACCTTCCTTTTAGAGTGTAAGCCCTCGCGGGCAGGGACCTCTATCCTTCTGTACCAGTTGTTAGTTAGTAATTTGTCACCTTTGTACTTGTTTGACCTATGTTATGTATGAAACCTGAATGTACAGCGCTCTGGAACCAAGGGCGCTCAAAAATAAATAATAATAATAATCACATAAATACAGCTCCAAAACCAACCTCATAGCATAAATACAGCACCATGAACCAAGTTTAAAATACATATACAGCACTAAAACCAAACTCAGTACATAAATCAAGGCCAGAACCAAGTTCACACCATACATACAGCACATAACCAAGATCAGATCATAAATACAGCACCATAACCAAGCTCATAGTATAAATACATCACCAGAACCAAGCTCATAGTGTAAATACAGGACCAGAACCAAGCTCATAGTATAAATACATCACCAGAACCAAGCTCATAGTATAAATACAGGACCAGAACCAAGCTCATAGTATAAATACAGGACCAGAACCAAGCTCATAGTATAAATACAGGAACAGAACCAAGCTCATAGTATAAATACAGGACCAGAACCAAGCTCATAGTATAAATACAGGACCAGAACCAAGCTCATATTATAAATACATGACCAGAAACAAGCTCATAGTATAAATACAGGACCAGAACCAAGCTCATAGTATAAATACAGGACAAGAACCAAGCTCATAGTATAAATACAGGACCAGAACCAAGCTCATAGTATAAATACAGGACCAGAACCAAGCTCATAGTATAAATACATCACCAGAACCAAGCTTATAGTATAAATACAGGACCAGAACCAAGCTCACAGTATAAAAACATCACCAGAACCAAGCTCATAGTATGAATACAGGACCAGAACCAAGCTCATAGTATAAATACAGGACCAGAACCAAGCTCATAGTATAAATACATCACCAGAACCAAGCTCATAGTATAAATACAGGACCAGAACCAAGCTCACAGTATAAATACATCACCAGAACCAAGCTCAAAGTATAAATACAGGACCAGAACCAAGCTCATAGTATAAATACAGGACCAGAACCAAGCTCATAGTATAAATACAGGACCAGAACCAAGCTCATAGCATAAATACATCACCAGAACCAAGCTCATAGTATAATCACAGGACCAGAACCAAGCTCATAAAATAAGTACAGGATGAGAACCAAGCTCATAATATAAACACAGCACCAAGAACCAAGTTTCAAATATACATACAGCACTAGAACCAAATACAGTACATAAATTCAGGGCAAGAACGAAGCTTATAACATAAATACAACACTAAAACCAAGCACAGCAAATAAATAAATATGTGAAAGAACAATACACAGATCTACTACATGATCTTTTTACAACAAAACCTGTAACAATGACAAAGGGGGCATTCTCTACATCCGGAAGAAAAAAGGATTCACCATAATCACAGAGCAATGAGAACGCGCTGCCATAAGAGGTTATGTTGGTGGATTCACTGAACAAGTTCAAGAAGGGTTTAAATGCCTTTCTTGAAAAATATAATATCACAGGTTTTGTCTAATAAATTCTGGACATAGTAAGTTTATTCCGGGAATATTCTGATTGCCATATTTGAAGTCAGACAATTGCCTTATAGGGGTTTTTGTCGTCCTCTGCATCAACACTGTAGAATTATAGTTTGGGCTCAATGGATCTGTGTCATTTTCCAACCTTATCTACCATGTATACAGCAACAAAACCAAGCTAATAACCTAAATATAGTAAGGAAACCGAACTCATGACATAAACTAATACTTTACCAAAATCAGTTACTGATCAGACCATATACCCCCTTCCAGAACAGGCACATTTTCATGTTTTTTAGTACATGCGGGTTTGAATACTATAACGTTTTCTCACACCTTGGTTATTCTACAAATTTATTCGCCTTGTTTTAATTCAATTTTATGTAATTTTTATATCAGATTTTTTAAAAATAACAAAGAAATAATTTTTTTCGCAATTTTTTAATTCTTGTTTGCAATAGCAAAAACTGTCACTAAAATAAAGTGTGCAATTGTGTTACTTTTCTGTTATAGACATTTTTATATAGGTGATATATATTTTTAGGATTAATAAGGCAGATCTAAAAGTTGTGGTTTTGGGCTCTTATTATTTTTTATTTTTTGTGTGCTTTTTTTTTATATTTTACACATTGCACCCCTCATAAGATCAGAAAAAAGACCTATAGGTGGAATTTTTCTATAACTTTCTTTATTTTTGCTGATACAGCCCACAGTAGACTGCAGAGCTGATGTAGGTCTATTAAGACCCAGCAGCATCTGCAGTTACCCATCAATACCGATTGTGCATATACAGTGATCTGTATATACAGTGCTCATTGAAGCGTTGCGGAGAAAAATGCCACCAACTGCCTGTGAAATAGAGGCTCGATATTCATTCAGGGCATTATGTATTAACTCATATCACCCATACATCATAATGAAAACAAGTGTTTCATATTACAGTTATCTGAGTCAAGTGGTTTTTGAAGACTTAATAGGGTGTTCTTTGAAGGCACTTTTGCAATACAAGTCAACTCATAGCTAGCTACGAGATAACCGTGGAATGAGGAGAGTGATGCTTGCAGTCATCATCCCTATTTATTTGTGTGGGAGTTTTAAATATAGCCAAACACACTCACACTCAGTCTATACTTTTTCTTCTATTAAGAGTATACCCCACAGAGTGGAGTCAAAGAAGGCTCTTCTGTGTGGACCCACAGAGAAAGCGAGTATAATCCTAGTCAAAGAGTAGTGAGGGTAGTGCAGCATCCAGAGTAATGTGCCGTTATAGTGGTGTAAAATGGAACTTAACTAAAACCTTTAGGAAGAAAACAAATGGGTTTACTAGGATCTTGCTTTATTCTGGAACCAAAATAAGCACATTGTATATATTCTTAAATCTCTTGCATGACAAGTTTGATAATTGGTTAGACTTAGGGTATGTTCACACAATGTACTATGGCATGTACAGCACGCGCTGCAGTACATTGTGTGTTTCGGCAGCTCGCGCTGATCAGCACGTACTCCTGAGGCATGGAGGGGACAGCAGCCCACCGGCCCCATAGACATAGATTCCTGGTCTTGACAGTAGTGTGTTCTTCTCCATAGACAGAGTGGTGATTAACTTTATTAAATTAACTTAATAAAAGCACATAACTATCAGGGGGGTGTTCACACGTCATATTTGTAGGGCATATTTCAACGTGTATTTGTGCCAAAATACGCCCCACAAATATAGTAAAATCATTTACAAGTCCAGCACTCATTGAGTGCTGTATTAAATCTTTGTCATCATTCAGATCGTATTTCTCGGTATGCAAAAAACAAAATTATAGGAGGCAGAAAGCTGCCTTGGGCCATTGTGTATTGAAGGTACACACTTACAAGCAACAGCGCTAACGAAGACGTCTCGCAGCGTATTGCGCCATGTGAACATATTCTGATTCGACCTACATTAGATTATTGGTTGGAAAACTGCATAATAGTTTATAAACTTAATCTTAGAAACTTTAGTTTGTTTATGATCAACAACGGTTACAAATAAGTTAAATAATCCAGATACAACTTTTTCTAAAGCCAGGATTCTTCTGTGTTAGATGTATAGTAAATGGAGGTATGTGAAGCGTAAACAGAATAGTCAATGAGAACGATTTCAGTTTAATTTTTATAATATCTGTTGTAGATACTGTAGTGTTAATTATATTAGGTCAAATTTTTTTTAATATCTGTTGTAGATACTTCACTGTTAATTACATTAGGTCAAATAGCTAGCAATCATTTTAAATTAAAATATTATATATTGATATAAAAAAATTGATTTTGGGTAGGCAGGTGAGGTAAAAAACTAAAAAGTTCAAAAAGCATAATGTAGCCTTAAATATAAAAGACAGTAAATAGTAAAAGTTAAATAGTTAACAATAAATACAATTCTGTTGGGCTTTCATTATCAGGGTTACTATAACATAATTAATGGTTTATACCTTAAATATATATTTAGATACAAGTTATGGTTGTTGCTGAGCCACTTTGATGACAACAGAGACTCCATCACATTTTAAAAGAGAGTATATTGTAATGTTTGTTCCCAGCCCATGGGACGACTTTATTAGATATTGGAAAAACTTTTTAAACTTCATGTTGTAAACAGCAAGACCAAATTGCATCCTGGCTTTTATATCAGGAACAAAATAAAGTTCTCTCCATCTCCCTTCTTCTATCTACAAAGCAAAATTGGTGTATTGCAAATGAGTGAGTGAATTTTTCCTATTCATTTTGGGCACTAGCATGCGTGAAAACTCAATAATAGTAGAAAAAAATAGTTGACTAAAATTTCTCAGTGTGGATATGAAAAGATATTACATTTTTTGTCTTACTAATTATTATTATTGATGCTAATGGTTTTGAACCATGTAATTAGGTTTAAAGGAAAATTACTTTTTCCTATGGGGGATATGATTGTTGCACTATAGTAAACGTGTACATGTGTAGATATATGCCTGTGTACATGTGTAGATATATGCCTGTATACATGTGTAGATATATGCCTGTGTACATGTGTAGATATATGCCTGTGTACATCTGTAAATATATGCCGGGGTTTTCTTTGTCTATTTTATATAAAAAGTAGAAACTAGAAAATATTCATATTTCCAAAAATGAAGAGATCTGGAAGCATTTTTTTGCAGCTGTGTAACCTTTTCCTGGTATTCTGCTGATTACATGTTTTAAATTCCCTCTAGTCTTGTAGTGTAGGGTTATTACTACATGTTATTATTGCTATTCCAATAATAGCATTACATTATTTTAATTGACAGTTATTTAGTCCTCCAATTTAATTTATAGAGTGGATGAAAAATGCTACAAAAAGTGGGTTACTGGGCAAGACAGACAAATCGGCAAAATCACAATGCTCAATGCCGAGTCATTTTCAGTGACCAGTTATTATGTCCAATTGCGATGTGAACAATTGTGCATTTGCTGGGATGGAAGAGTTCTGAACATTAGCACCTTTGGAGATGGTGCATTAATTTTTACCAACTTCCTAAACCCATAGTCTTTCCAATGTAACCTTACCTCCGCAGTCGATCATATTAACTTCATCAGGCTTTTCCAGCGGCCAACAGTCATATTCTGTGTTGTCCAAGTCGTGCCATCCTTCAGTTACATTAGAGATAATGACCTAATACAATACAAACACATTAATTCCAAGGTAAAATTTGACTCAGTGTTTTTGCATGGAGTGGGAAAAATATAATATGAAGTGCATATGTAGCTACTGTATATTGATTGTTGTGAATGGCAACTTGCTTGTAATTTTGTCTTTGCAAAAAATAAAAAATAAAACAAAACCTGCCTTAAAATGTATCTAGAATCCAATATTTGCAAATGTAGAAGACTTTATTGCTCCCCATTGAGTAATGCATGGTGAGTTATAGCAATAATGTTGATACCAAGGGCTAGGTAGATTGTTATAGTTTATATTGAATGAAACGATTTCTGTTTTTGTGTCAGGAAAATGCTAGTCCACAAATTTATTACATAAATTAAAATATAAAATATATTTTATAAAATTAAAATAGGAAATAGTAGATGTGACATTGTTAACACTTAATAAGCATGATTAAAAAGTGAAAAAATACTGTTAAAAATATAAGCAGAATAGAGAATCCTACAATGTTTGCTTTATTTGCTGTTGTGATCGCACATGTGAGTATAAATATTACAGTTTATATACAGCAAATAAAGTTTAGGCTTAATATATGCACCTACCATTAAACTCCCAATGAGATGCAACAAAAACAGAAATGATTTGAAGCCTTTCATAGCAGAGCAGATTATTACATCCAAGTTCTAGGTATTTACTTAATGTTCTCAGGGGAGCTCTTTAGAAATGGTGCTGTGCCTGCGATACACAACCAGATGTGATGCTGTTCTTGCTGTTGCTGCTGTAATTTCTCCCTTAGGACTGACTATTGGATGGTAAGGAGGAGAAAGTTGGATGTGCTCAGCTGGAAAATCAATTTACTTTCAAGGAATCATTGCATTGTGTTTATCATTCAACTTGATCTCCATCTAGTGGATATTCATGTAACTGCATGAAAGTACGTAAAATAAAAAAACTAGTTTTGTACTGTGTTAGCCAGTAGATAGGATTTGTTGAAAGGAATAGAGCTCAGCTGTTGATGCCTTTTACTATGTAACTGAGAAGATGATGACAAATAACAAGCTTCAACCACTTAAGCCAACACCTGAAAAGTACTAAATGACCAGCACTTTTTTTAGTTTTTTCCTAGTTGCGTTTCAACAGTCGTAACTTTTTTATTTTTTCAATGACGCAGTTGTACAAAGTTTCGTTTTATTCAGGTCAAGTTGTACTTTTTGGGAAAATAGTTTAAGTTCACTTAAAAGTTATTACAGAATTTTTTTCCCATTTTAAATTTTTTTTAAAAATTGTTTCTTACACCATTCACATTTCACACTTAACTTGTTATATTAATTCTACAGGTTATTACGGTCATGTGGATATCTGATATGTGTAGGTTTTGTGTGTGTAATGTATACACAATTATTTTTTATGACATTTTTATTTAATTATTTATTTATTTTTCTACACTTTTTTATGTTTTTCACTTTTTAAAAAAAATCCCACGAAGGGATAACTGTTTATTTTTTTTTTTACCATTAGTAAGTATTAGCATATTCATATATGCTAATACATTATAATCTAAGTAAGGTTTTTTTGTGTGTAATGTATGCAAAATACTCTTTTTATTAAATATTTATTTTTATTTTATTATTTATTTATTTCTTTTTTTCTACACTTTTTTTTATGTTTTTACATATAATAGCATCAGGGCTGGGACAAGGTATTCTGTGCCCTAGACAAATAAGGTATGTAGCGCCCCCACCCCTCTTCTACCAATGTAAAATTTAGCTCACTCCATACCTCTGTGTACTCACTTCCTGCCTGGGATAAAGCGGAGCCCTAGGCGGTCACCTACATTTGCCTAACTGTCGTCCCGGGCCTGATTAGCATACTCTTGTACAGTTGTGCTCAAAAGTTTACATATCCAGGCAGAATTTTTGATTTCTTGGACTATTTTCAGAGAATATGAATGATAACACAGAAAACATTTTTTCCACTCATGGTTAGTAGTTGTCAAACTACTGTGTTTTGTCTTTTTAAATCATGACAACCAAAAACATCCAAATGATCCTGATCAAAAGTTTACATACCCCAGTTCTTAATATCGTGTATTGCCCCCTCTAACATCAATGACAGCTTGAAGTCTTTTGTGATAGTTGTGGATGAGACTCTATATTTTCTCAGCTGACCATTCTTCGTGGCAAAAAGCTTCCAGTTCCTGTAAATTCCTGGGCTGTCTTGCATGAACTGCGAGCTTCAGATCTCCCCAGAGTGGCTCAATTATATTGAGCTCAGGAGACTGAGATGGCCACTCCAGAACCTTCACTTTGTTCTGCTGTAGCCAATGACAGGTCGACTTAGCCTTGTATTTTCGATCATTGTCATGTTGGAACGTCCAAATACGGCCCATGCACAGCTTCCGGGCTGATGAGTGCAAATTTGCCTCCAGTATTTGCTGAAAAAGTGCTGCATTCATCTTTCCTTCAACTTTGACCATGTTTCAGTATAGCCATGTAGCCATGTAGAGTAGTGAACCATATCTGTAAGTGAACCAGATATGAAAGTGAGATATCTGAAACAAAATATCTGAAATAAAACCGAACTTGATTGATTGAGCACCCCAGAGCCCTTACAACCAACTGATCATGATCTTCTTCATCTCTTCACAGGTATGTGAATTGTGAATAGTGGACTACACCTCCCATCATTTTTCTCTGCTGTATATGTTTAATTGCTGTGCTGTGTTCTGGTATGTGAATGCATAGATTTCTCCCAATCTCTGTCCTGACTAATCCCTCAATGTTTATTTGTATTGCTAGTGAACCCACATACTGCCCTTGTAGCATCTCCTCTGCTGGCTTATTTGTAACTCCACCCATTGCTGGCAGCTGCACCCACTGATTTATATCAATGAACTGCACATAGCATAGTATAAATTAGTTAGCTTGGGTCAGTATTGACCATTTGGGTCAGTATAGCCATGTAGAGTAGTGAACCATATCTGTAAGTGAACCAGATATGAAAGTGAGATATCTGAAACAAAATATCTGAAATAAGACCGAACTTGATTGATTGAGCACCCCAGAGCCCTTACAAGCAACTGATCATGATCTTCTTCATCTCTTCACATGTATGTGAATTGTGAATAGTGGACTACACCTCCCATCATTTGTCTCTGCTGTATATATTTAATTGCCGTGCTGTGTTCTGGTATGTGAATGCATAGATTTCTCCCAATCTCTTTCCTGAATAATCCCCCTATGTTTATTTGTATTGCTAGTGACCCCACATACTGCCCTTGTAGCATCTCCTCTGCGACTTATTTGTAACTCCACCCATTGCTGGCAGCTGCACCCACTGATTTATGTCAATGAACTGCACATAGCATAGTATAAATTAGTTAGATTGGGTCAGTATTGACCATTTGGGTCACTATAGCCATGTAGAGTAGTGAACCATATCTGTAAGTGAACCAGACATGAAAGTGAGATATCTGAAACAAAATATCTGAAAAAAGACCGAACATGATTGATTGAGCACCCTAGAGCCCTTACAAGCAATGTAAAGATTTTTTCATCTCTTCACGTTTTGTGAATTGTGAATAGTGGACTACATACCCCATCATTGTCTTTGCTGTATATGTTTAATTGCTGTGCTGTGTTCTGGTATGTGAATGCATAGATTTCTCCCAATCTCTGTCCTGAATAATCCCGCTATGTTTATTTGTATTGCTAGTGACTAGTGTTGAGCGATTGCGTTTGCTAATCGAGATTCGATCGATTAGCGGATTGTCGGCCGCTATCAATAGGTTTTTCGTAGTGAGCGTCGATTATGAGCGGATGACCATTAAGTCTATGGGAGGAGCAACAACATCTTCATTATTACACCTCCAACATGGCTTGGAGAAGATGAAATTAACATCCACAACAGGTTCAAATGGATACGTGCTAAATCTTAAGGAACACACTTAGGTTATAAAAGTCACAGAAAAAAGTCACAGACCATTAACTATCCCTGTTCTTTGTACCACAGCTGACCCTTAAACCGCATCACCACAAATTGAAAAAGTGCCTGAACGGCCAGTATGATTTGAACCAATCATCTTACTTGAACTGGTCATTGAATATCATGTCCCTGGCCACAGCATGAGCCCCAACCTCTGCATGGACCCCCACATTTAAAAAAGTTCCGGAAAAAGGATGTTCTTTCAAACCACCCATTTTAGTTTTCACTCGGACAATGACTACTACTGTCCTGGGCCAATCAGCATGAGCCCCCAGAAACCTGCAAGACCACCACATTTAAAAGTGCCGGAAAAGGAGTCTATCAACCAC
Source organism: Phyllomedusa bahiana (assembly GCA_025379985.1). Taxonomy (NCBI): domain Eukaryota; kingdom Metazoa; phylum Chordata; class Amphibia; order Anura; family Hylidae; genus Phyllomedusa; species Phyllomedusa bahiana. The sequence goes on along the minus strand of JAODAL010023421.1, from coordinate 7,566 downwards.
CATTTTAGTTTTCACTGGACATGGACTATACCTAGGTCCTGGCCACAGCATGAACCCAGGGCCGGGAGTTACTGTCGGGGCCTGGTGAGAGCCCAGTGCTGGCGTCCGTTCATCTATTAACACGCCAGGTTTATAAAATGCCATGATGATGCAGCAACGAAAACTGTCAGTGCTGAAGCATATGCTGGAAGCGGAAGTGTGAGGAACTCCAGCCTTCCTCAGTACAAGTCTCATTACATGGTAGCGTTGTCGATCCGTATGTGTGTGCGACCAATGAGCTTCACTTGGAAAATACTGGTGGTAACGCTCCTGTTACACCCCAGGTGCCCTTTATCTATGGTGGCAATTCTTTTTCTCTTTTTACTCAACGTGCTGGGGAATTGTCTCTGTACTTTGTTTCTTCCGTGCTCCCCATACTCCATGTCTCTGAATAACTACATACTGGTTCAAGTTTTTCCTGTACCTCCCTTGTACATTTAAGAGGAATGTTTTTTAACAGCTATTTGTACATGCTAGTTTTTTAGTACTTTAATTCTAGAAAACACATTTTTAAAATAGGATGGAATACCACCATGTCTTTGTTTCTCTTTTTTTCATTGTATTAATTGGGTTGTCTCAATACAGGGATTGATAGCTATGTTAAAGATCTTGCAAAAACAAGTCATTTTGCAATTGTGTCCATTAACAGTGTCCTACTATTCTGTTTTGACAGCACCATCACCTGAGCCACTTGACAATTGTGAAAAAACAAATGTCTTTTAAAGAAAAAATTTTTTAGAATAGGACCTGTAAATATAGCTGCATGTCACAGCAAAATGCCCCCAAAAATTCAAAGCATGACCCTTGACCCAATTTGGCAATTGTGAAGAACAAATGTCTGTTAGAAACAACATTTGTTAGAAACAACATTTTTTGGAATAGGACCTGGAGTATAGCTGCATGTCACAGCAAAATGCCCCCAAAAATTCAAAGCATGACCCTGGAGCCACTTGTGGCAATTGTGAAGAACAAATGTCTGTTAGAAACAACATTTTTTTATAATGGACCTGTAGTATTGCTGCATTTCAAGCAAGCATGACCCCAAAAAATTATAAAAATGATTCTCAGCCACTGTTAAAAATTGTGAGGGAGAAATGCCACTTAGAAGCCACATTTCTGTTCCAAAGGACCATATTATTGCTGTATCTCACAGCAAATGACCCAAAAAAATTATAAAATATGACTTCTCAGCCACTATTAAAAAAATTTTGAGGGAGAAAATGCCCTTAGAAGCACATTTCTGTTCCAAAGGACCATAATTAATGTGTATCTCACAGCAACAATGACTCAAAAACATTGACAATGCGAAACTTCTTAAGATAAGTGAGTAAATGGAATAGGTGTTGTCATGAAACCTTGTGTCTTTTACAGTTCTCACAGCCCAAAACAGCAAAATGAATGTTGGGAAAAGAGATAAAAATTTTCAGTAAGAATGATCATTTTAAAAAAAAAGTTTTCAAGAGGACCATTTCTTTTTTGAAAAAGGGAAAATGTGAAGTAGATGGAATAATCGGTGACTGGAAATTGGGGCCACAACATCATCGAGACCTGCCTGATTCATCTTGATAAAAGTCAAAGATCCACTTTTGTGGAAAGCGGTGCTTTTGTTGAAATGCTCCTCCTTTGTGCTAAAGGGTTCCCTCAGATATGACGCTGGCTGCTGGGAGGACAACCCTCTAGGGGTGAGAGCCAGCGGGGCCTTTTGCCCATTTTGGATCCCCAAAAGTCTTTGGTCCGGCACATGCAAAAACTTTGTGTTGAGACGAGATGTCGTGCCCCATGATCTTAGGATCTCTGTGTTTTGGGATGTGGCCTGATTGCAGCTTTGGTGAGGGGTAAAAAAAGATTGCCAGAGGTCACCCCATTAGGTTCTGCCCCTTCCTGCTGCTGCCGCTACCCCTATTGGCACCTACTGCTGTCAGTCGGATGTTTGTTCCCCTTGACATTTGGGGAACGTAAAAGCGAGAACGATGTCTCCGTTGATCAATCAGCATGGTTCCATTTCCTGCATTTTACTCTCTATGTTTGGTCGTGGGTGGAAGGAAAGTGCTTGATTTTTGTTTTGTACGGGGATCCCAGATGGGTGGCCACCCAGTAACTGCTGTTCTTTTGATGGCCGTTAATGCGAGGATAATGTTGAGGAAATGGAGCATCCAAGCACTCATGTGAGAGATGGGAGCCTTGATTTCCCAAGCCTCGGGGTCGAGGGGCACTAGCAACTGATCTTCCTCATCTTCCTCCTCCGCCTCAATTCGGCGCCAACTTCTTCCAAGGCAGGGACTTCCGGTAACATCGTGTGTCTAGGAATACCTCCTCCTACTCCTCCTCTTCCGCTAGCTCCGGCACCAGCTTCAAAACAGCCCTGACTTGCCTGAGTATGATGCACACCTGATGAGATGGATGCGCACACCTTGCACTAGCTATGGACCCCAGAAACCTCTGACCTATGTAAGGGACCGATGAAATTGAGGAAACTGTCGGGCCTTGTTGATTTCTGACGGAGGAGAAAGGTCCGTGTTCGAACATCATGTGTCCGTCTCCTTCTCCGTCGCTGGCAGGGACCTGTTGTTTCAGAGTGTCCAACGATCGTTCCCAGAACTAAGATCACCACAATGCTCATGCTGACAAGGCATTGGTCCGCACTGAACCATTTTGTGTGGCTCTTCCAAAACTGAAAGGATGGTGCAGAGCTCTTATCACCTGCTCCACTCTCGGTGGGTCAACACCCCGAGCGTCCGTAACCGAGACTGCTTGTCAAGGCCATGTGTCACTTCCGTAATGCGTTAATGGCCATTGCGCTGCTGCCACAATCGCTGGAGCATGTGGAGGATGGAATTCCAGCGTGTTCACCACGTCAACAATGAGACGGTTGACGGGAGAGGCGATGCTAGACGCTGCAAGCGCTGCCACAGGCGGGATGAGAGCAGGGTGAGAACGGCGGGAAGTGCGAACTCAGACCTCGAACATTCTTTAGCAGGCTCATGTCCAGACACGGGTATCTCTTTAGAAATTTCTGGACGACTAAGGTTCATGACATGGTGCCAGGCAAGGGATGTGCTACAGCATACCGATCTAAGGGCGGCCAGCAGATTTCGCACGTTATCGCACACACCTTGCCTGGCTCAGGTTATTGTCACCCAAGCACAGGCGCTGGTCTTGTTGATTCGAGCCGTCCACAGCTCCTGTCTGTGGTGTGGATGGTATTCAAGGGCAGATTAATTTCAACACGGCCTGAGGCTCGTCTAGTCTCTAGGAAAACGTGGATGCCACCAGAGGACCTTGGGGGGAAAGAAGCACTGCACCCATCCTGCGGTTTTGAAGAGCGGTGCGCCGAGCCTGAGAGCCACCGTCACCCCCAGAGAGAATCCACCCAGCTCACCCTAGTGAGCTGTCCACAGAGATTTATAAGCGCCGGGCCGTGCTACTAGTCCATGTGTCTGGGTGGTGAGTTGGACTTTTCCGGACACAGAGGTAGACAACGCGCTTGATATTTAGATGACACGTGGCTGGCAAGATGCTGGGATGGCTTTTCCTGGCAAAGAAATGCCTTCTCGGCCATTCTGTATTGGGGGCAGGCCGAGGGCCATGACCGTGCGGAACCCATCTGTGTCCAACCAGACGGAAAAAGAACAAAATTTCCAAGCAAAAGCCTGCAATGCCCGACATCAGGCTGTTGGCTTTGGGATGGTTTGGGTTTAAAGTGTTTTTCTGCTACAAACCTGGAAGACAGAGGCTGGTCATGCTAGGACTGGCCGGCTTTCCGGCGTTCAGGCGTCAATGGCGGAAGGAGAGGGTAGGAATGGGTCTCTGGTGGTGCTGGTGGTACATCGGGCGACGGTGGAGGCTGAAGCGGAGGGCTGATCCCTGATCATGTCACTCTGATGAGACATGGGCAGCTGAGGAACGCTTGGTGGTGGCGGAGGAGGAGAAGAGACAGATGGGTTTGTTGTGACAGTGGGGTTTTTTTTGGAGGCCCCGGCGTTCGGTCTGGCCTTTTTTGGCCAAGTGGTTCCCTCCATTTCAATCATGCCATTCACTGCATGTGACTAGACAAGTTTGTGGTGTTTAAACACTTAAGGTACTTGCATCTACTTATGCGTTTACGGCAAAGGCGGCATATGACATCGGCTGGGTGAATCAGAGGCTTGCTCAAAGAAGGCCCAGGCTTGGAGTCCTGGACCTTTTTTGACGGTGATACGCGAGGAGCGGGCTTTGCGCTGACCGTTGCGATGGCGGAATCCTATAAGCGGACTTTTCTTCGGACCGCCCTCTCCCTTTTTTGTGGTCGGACCAGTATTGACACTACCCCCATCATCTTCCTCCTCGTCATCCATGATGATTTGCAATCGCTGAAGCAAATTCTGCGGAAAAGACCAGGATGGATCCGCAATGTCGTCATCAAATCTTCATCATCAACCAGGTGACTTGGTCGTCTGACTTTCTGCATCCAGAAGATGCGGGCTCAAGCAAGGGGCACTGCAAAGAGGCATTGCCGACCGCCCGGGATTTTTGCTGATTGACGGCTTCCTTCACCTCCTTGATGGCCATCATACTGGGCGTCAGAGCAGACTAATCATTCCTCTTGATCTTTTAACATGCCTTTGACCTAACCGCCCTTTGTCATCAAAGCAGGTATTCAGACAATGGATTATCCACTGCGTGGGGCGGTACACGACGTTGACTTTGGGGCTGCTTCTGTTGGACGAATGCTGATGATGCTGATGACGACATTTGTGGACGTGACTGCGAGGACGAGGAGGTAAGACTGCTAGATGCAGGTTGCTATTAAACCACTGAAGGACAGGATTGGCGACGATGTTCAGTTACTTAGATTCACAGGGCCCTGAACCAGCGTGACAGGCCTGAAGTCCGCAATGCCGATCCCAGCTGGCATGCGTTTGTCGCCACAGCACTGGTAGGAGCACCTTCTATCGTACCTCTACCTCCTGTGCTACCTCCCTCTTTGCTCGCTTACACCTGCATTTCATTCCATGTTCAGAAATATAAAATTTGCAGAGGTATGGAATAGTTGTGGAAAGTCTCTTATTAAAAGGACGGCAAATCACAGCTATTCTTCCAAATCCCTCTAATTCAAAACAAAATTGCTGGATTCAAATTTAACTGCAAGGTTGTCTAATCAACAAATCTGAGACTGTGGCAAAAAGTCCAAATAACACGTGATCTGTTATGTTTTGCGTATAATAAACGGTATTTTTTGCACCCTTTCAATTCACCTGTGGTGAAGATAGAATTCTGTTTTAAGATTTACGTAGATGCTGCGTCAAATGAAAAACAAATGTTGGGTGTGCAAAGTCAAAAAACACGTAAATGTTATGTTTTATATACTCAACAGGTATTTTTTGCAACACTTTCAATTCACCTGTGGTGAATATAGAATTGCTGTTTTAAGATTTAGTTAGGTGCTGCGGTCAATAAAAATGAACAATGCTAGGGTGCGCAAAGTCAAAAAAACACGTAACTGTGTTGTTTCGTACGTTAAACGGTATTTTTTGGCAAACAAACACCTGTGCTGACTACAAGATTTGCTGGATTGTAATTATAAACTGCAAGGTGGATTATATCAAACAGTCACTGGTGTAATGGGTAAAATTGAAAATGAAAACCACCTATCTGAATATGTATACTGATAATAAAAGTGGAGTTTTGCAGCTAACAAAGAGACCTGCAGTTACTAGAAATTATGTGTATCCAAAAATAATTTCAGGCTGCCCAATATCCGGGAAATATTTCAATAGCAAACTGTTAATAATAAAGATTTCCCACCACAATGTCTACACTAAGTCTTGGTGAACTTTACCCAGTGTTCTTTATGATAGAGCTTGTCTGTGTTCGCCCGCGGGGGCCCCCCCCGCTCCACCGCGTGAATTTACAGCGGTAGATGCTGCTTAAATTCTCTAGCTAACTACATAAAATCTTCAAATCTTATCTACTAAATGGAAGGTCACAGCTAATAGTAAGGTTTCTCTGTGCAGAAATAGCCCTAATTTCGCTGAGCTGTTTGGCCACAGGCAGAGCGCAGGTCCTATCCCCATGAGACGCTGAGAGACACTGAGGCTGAAAAAAGGAAACGCTGTTCTATGTAAAAAGAGGTCATGTGTTTTTTCCAGCCAATCGCAACCATACACTTCCCAGTCATGACGTCGCACACACATCTCACCCTGCTCTATTCTGTAATCTGATATGTGGCCGCCAAAATTACAGGAAGCGCCGAAAAAGGCACGATCTTAATAGATGATGCACAGATTATAACCTTAATTATCGCATGATCTGGAAATTTCGATCACCATAAAAACCTTGCCGATTTCAACTTTGTCGATAAAAATCGCTCAACACTACTAGTGACCCCACATACTGCCCCTGTAGCATCTCCTCTGCTGACTTATTTGTAACTCCACCCATTGCTGGCAGCTGCAACCACTGATTTATATCAATGAACTGCACATAGCATAGTATAAATTAGTTAGCTTGGGTCAGTATAGCCATGTAGAGTAGTGAACCATATCTGTAAGTGAACCAGATATGAAAGTGAGATATCTGAAACAAAATATCTGAAATAAGACCGAAATTAGACCGGAAGTGGGCTGAAGGGGGCTAGGAGGAACGCCTTTTCTTGTAAGTATCTAGGTTTCTTAAAAAAAACCACCCTATTCACCATGCTCACAATTGCTGTCTGTCTTGCAGCCATCTACCTCCTGGCTTACCACCCAGTTATGCCCCTTGAGAATCTTATCCACATTAGCGCCTCTCTCCTTCCCTCACCCATGTGTTCATCACACACACTCCTTTTACTTTTCAAATATCACAAACCACCTGCTCACATAATGTTGCACAAATGCCGCTCATACTCATCACTGAACCATCTGCTGTATCTTTCCTTTCTCCTGCTTCTTGCTGCAGGTGACATCTCTCCTAACCGCGGCCCCCCCCTCCATCACTGCTCTCTCTTTCCCCCTCCCCATAGAAACCCTGCTAACCTATGTGCTATTCGCCGTACATCTTTTCCAGTACCTTTGAAATGTGCTCCGTGGAACGCCCGATCCGTCTGCAACAAACTCAATGCTGTTCATGACCTATTCCTCTCCAACTCCCTCAATCTCCTCGCTCTCACTGAAACATGGCTCCAGCACTCTGACACCGCTTCTCTTGCTGCCCTCACCTATGGCGGCCTACACTTCACCCAAACCCACAGACCTGAAAACAGGCCGGGTGGAGGAGTCGGCATATTTCTTTCTCAACACTGCACTTACCAGGTCATTCCTTCTTCACCCTCACTCACTTCCCCTCCTTTGAGGTCCACACCCTCAGACTCCTTCAGCCATTTTCCCTCAGACTCATGGTTGTGTACAGACCCCCCGGCTCACCCCACCCGTTTCTGGATTACTTTGCTGCCTGGGTCCCCCATTCCCCTTATGAAAAACCCCCCCCCTTATCTGGGTGTTTTAACATCCTATTGATGACCTCTGTTCCCTCTGCCCCTCATTCCTTTTAACTAACCTCTTTTTGGTA
>JAODAL010023420.1:0-62702 GCA_025379985.1 Phyllomedusa bahiana | reverse complement strand
GGAAAACTGACTGTCCCAAAAAAATTGTATATTGCAAATTTTCTTGAAAATTTGAAAATTACTACTAAATTTATAAGCCCCCTAATGTCGTAAAAAAAAAAAATACATTTAAAAAAATGATGCCAAACAACAGCAGAACTATGGTAGATTCTAGTTATAAACTATTTTGAGTGGAATAACCATCTGTCTTATAGTAAGAAATTTTTGAAGTTTGAAATTGGTAAATTTTTCACATTTTTCACCATAATTGATATTTTTCACAAATAAACAATAATTTTTTGGACCAAAATTCTTACTATCCATAGCACAATGTGTCACGAGAAAACAATCTCTGAATCACATGGATAGGTTAAAGTGTCAAAAAGTTATTCTCACATAAAGTGACACATGACAGATTTCAAAAATAGGGCTCTGTCAGAGAGGCCAAAACTGGCTCCGGCGGTAAGGGGTTAAAGGGGTTTTGCCACGAAGTAAAATTGACGTGGGAAGCTTGCAAATTAAATAATAAACATTTTCACCATTCATCCTTATTAAAAATTCTGGACTATTTTTGTTTTAGCTTTTCCTTTAGTGATCCACTGTTTACAGATGATCTCCAGGGGATACGACCAGGACTGGGAGCTCTTCAGTCCTGGCCAGACATCACCTCTCCTCTCAAGCAGCTACTGAGTATTCAAACCCCAGGTGCTGTCACTCTACTCCCGTCTTCTGTTCTCTTTAGTAATTAGTCAAACAGTGAAAATAAATAATAAATAAAAAACAGACCTCAATGAGGTCTGTGCATTGATAAAGAGAAAATAAATTCACAGGTTTGGTTCCTGCAGACATTTGAACCTAGGGCCCTTGTGCTGTGAGGCAAAAACTTTATCTCTGAGCTACATTGTTGCTACTCACAGCTGTATACATAAACAGACCTTTCTTTGACTACAGAGAGGAAAGGCCTGGTGATGTCATCCTCCTGGGTCACATGATATGCAATTCAAACAAATCACACACGCCCCTTTCTAAGCACACAGAGCTGAAGAGCTGGATACAGGAGGTATAATATGAGATTGTGGCAAAACCCTTTTAAGCTGCCAGTAGCCCGACCTGTCCTCATCCCTGCTATCAGATAAGGCAGAGCAGAGAGAGAAGCGGAGAGCATAACCGTAACCTATAGAAACTTGTGTGCAGTTAGAGCTGATAAATTCCTCAACAAAGCCAAAAGAATAAAGCAATACATTTGGAAAAATTCTTCAATTACAGGGCCTTATATGTTTAAAGATAATGTTTGTTGTGAGACAACCCCTTTAATATCCCAGGGTTTAAACACAAAGATGTTTTTTTGTGTGTCTAGACACCAAGAACTACTGAACTTCCTATCATCAAACAGTTCATGAAAAACTGCAGAAAGCCTACAGAAAATGTAATGAATGTACATAACAAAACTGCCTAACTTTAGGAAAAACGTAATCCCTTTTGAGCTATCCCTGGAACCTCCTACCTAGCCAACCAGTAATCTACTCTGCACTTACGTGGGTCAACAACCCAAATTAGACATTGGCTTTACCCACAGAGCTCAATGCAAAAAGCAACATACATGTTTGAATACTTTATTATTAAAATGTATATGTTCAGAGTGAACTAAGCATTAGACATACTTCAGAGGGAACCAGAAGAAAAATACAAAGAACAAAGGACAAGACAAATTAACACAACATCAAGAAAACAATAGGGGAGGTGAAGAGAGAGAGGAGGCATTAGAGTAGAAAACCAATTAAAAATAAAAAGGCAAACTAGCGGCCAGAGGACACCCACCTTCCAAACTCATCAGTGTCTCTAAATAACAGCCAAGGCTCCTACTTCCCTAAGAACTGGACAGATTTATCAACTGAAATTGAAGTGAGCACCTCAATTATCATAATGACGTTTAGGTGACCCAGAAATGTACCAGTTGAGGTAGAGCCAGTTTGTTTCCAATAAGCTGCTATAGTTTGTCAGGTAGCGGCTGTAAAATGTTGGAGCAGCCCTGTGTGGTCAAGGATAAAGGACCAAGAATAAGAGAGAGAAAAGCGAGTTCAGAAATACAAGGAACTATAGACAGAAGGTGTTATAAATTAAGAAAATTTTCTTCCATAACATTTGGCCTTTCAAATATTCCCAACAAATATAGAGCCTGACTGACTTGTTACAATGCCAACAAGTATTGGAAGCAACTGGGTAAGTGTAATGAGGGTGGTCAGGTGTTCTATACCACCTACATAGGACCTTGTCATTCTTGTTTTTTTATAATAAGAAACTTTTTCAAGTTTTTATTTTTAGCCTAATAACTTTACCACGACTTGTTGCATTAATTAATGCTATACATGTTTCATTTTTATTTAGGAAAAAACTGTACATAATCGTAAAAAATAATTTCACTTTTATACAAGAAAAGGTATATACAGAAATCGTTCAACTTGTCCTGAGATTATTTAGAACTACTATTTACATAGTAATAATTGTTAACTGTGGAAGTTTATAAAGTATGATTCTCTTAAAATGTGCCCTGATGACTGATGACTAAGGATAAGAGTGCTTAGGAGAGACTGTAGAGCAGCAACTGTTTTACACTAAAATAAGGGGGGCTTGATTAGATTTTCTCACTAAGATGATTAGCTTTTAACATGCAGGGAAAGGTCAATTAATTATATTTCTAAACCCATTGCTGTTTTGATTTTGCTTTGGTCAGGAGATAAAGAAGATTTTATCTTCTCGTAGAGCACACAAGTTTCTCTGTTTACTGACCACCTCTCCGATGTTCTCTCTGAGAGTACGTCTATACGGCAAAGGGTCAGTTTTTGATACAGCTTTTGGATTCTGAAAACCATGAGAAACCAGCTGTCAACCATCCCCCATAGATCTCAATACAAAACCCAAGCTGTAGTCTACACAGCTCAGATTTTTTAACAGTCGGATTTAAAAACTGCCATAACTTGAAACATTCACAATAGTCCACTGTATTTCACTTGGAAAATGGCAGATTATTATACTAATCAACTGAATGAAATGAAATCCAAAAACCAACCCCAAATACAGTGCAAAAAAAGGAGTGTAGAATACTGGTCAGATTCTAATTCAGTATCCGACTAGTATTTGTCATCGGCCGTATGGACACAGCGTTATTGCTCTAAGCTGCTGTCAGTCAATTCCGACCATGGTAAGTAACTTCCTGCAGAGTCTTATCTCTAGTAACGGACTTTGTTTACTTAACTAAATAAAAAGCTTTCACTCTTTAGAGCTCTCTAGCCTTGTGTATTACACTTTATAAATCTCTTGCACTCATGTCCCTGTAACAGGAATACCTAAGAAGAGCCAAGCTGATATGCCAATCGTTGCCATAGACCCATTACACAGCCTAAACAGGAAGTGAGTCTAAAGCTGGCTGTGGCTCTGTGAAACTGCATGATAAGAAAACCTCTTTAAAAGAGAAATAAGCAGTTCTGGCGCACCTTTTTTTGTAGAGGTGGTAAAATTAATCTTTACACTGCAGAAAGACCATAGGAACAGAAGTAGGGAGAGACAGATAGATCCCTATATTGATACAGTGTGAAATGTACGTCCCTAACAAAGATTTAGTTATCCCTGAGAACCTAAAAAATGCTGTCTTCGAAAACTTCAATTATACAAATGCATGTGGGGTGATCAATTTTAGAAATATTCTCCAATTTCTCTGTATAGCAAAAGCTGGAAGGAACATGGGTTCTTAATGTCTACCGTAATTATACTTGTGTCAGTACACTTTGTAATAGCTGATGCAATTAGCGTTGGCACAAGCGGTACAAATAATGAGCAGAAAATACCTGACTCCATTACAAGTAAATTACTGTAAATCACTGTGTATAGAAACATTCAATTAAGTAAATTCCAGATGAAAATGGAGTATATGTATCATACAAGCAAATGTTAAGAGCAAATAGGTCAATTATACATATTATTACATACAGTTTCTCACAAAAGTAAGCACACCTTTCATATTTTTGTAAATACTGTATTATATCTTTTCCTGGCACAAAACTGAAGATATTATACTTTGATACAATGTGAAGTAGACAGTGTAAAGCTTGTATAAGGGCTTTTTCACACAGAGTTTTCACTCCGTGTTACAAGCGCTTTGTAGATCCGCCTTGGGGACCGACAGAGCGGACCCCAAGACGGATCTAACAGTTAGCAGTGAATTTATCACTGCTCACTATTAGGAAGACGCAGCGGCGTTCAGATTAGAGATCGCCGCTGCCTGTTTCAAAAGCACAGCTCGGGTCCGTCTTGCAAGGAATTGCATGTCATTTCTTTGCAAGATGGAGCCGAGCTGCACTATGGAAACACGCAGCGGTGATCCCTCATATGAACGCCGCTGCGTGTTCGGCATAGCCCGCAGTGATAAAGTCACTGCTAATTGTTTAGATCCGTCTCTGGGTCCGTCCTGTTGGTCCCCAAGACGGATCTACAAAGCGCTTGTAACACGGAATGAAAACCTCATGTGAACAAGCCCTAAAAGTGTAAGGGCTTGTTCACACGACGTTTTGGATCCATTTTTTGGATCTGTTTTTTTTTTTTACCAGAAGAAAATCGCATCCAAACTGCATCCAAAAAACGTATCCAAAAACGCAGCAGCTGATGCTTTTTTGGACGTGTTTTGCATGCGTTTTTTGGATGCGTTTTTCGGATCCGCTTTTCAATGCCTTTTCTTTCAAATCTATTATCTATTAATTTAACCTATTCCATGACCAAATACATGCTTTTGATAATTATTAATTTACAATTAATGATTACCCCTACCCCGAACCTAACCCTACTCCTAACCCTACCCGTAACAATTAATAATTATTATTAATTAACAATTATTATTAATAAATAATGTATTATTAATGACAATTAATACTTGTTAACAATAGTTATTCATAATTAATAATTAGTTGTCAATAATTAATAATAATTAATCGTTATTAATATTTATCAATAATTATTAGGTATTAACTATTCATAATTAATAATTAATCACAAATGATACCATCCACAGAGATTGTAGTTTGAAAAGGTAGAATCTTTAACGTAATACACTAAATCGGTCTCATTGATGTAGAAGCTCTGTTTGAACTTTATTAATCTATTGTGGAAAGGTGTAATGTCAGAGAAAATCCAATAGATGGCGCTTCCATTATTTTACATGTGTTTAAACCTATAACTCACTTTTTAATATGTTTTGAATTAAACAAAAGCAGTTTTTTAGTATAGAATTATTAAAAACTTCTATAATTTCTATAAACACCCATTGCTTTTGATTAATTCAAACCATATTAAAAAGTGAGTTATAGGTTCAAACACATGTAACGTAATGGATGCGCCATCTATTGGATGTTCTCTTACATTACAGCTTTCCACAATAGGTTACTAAAGTTCAGAGCTTCTACATCAAATGAGACCTCTAGCGGCCAAATTAGTGTATTACACGTCAAATTTAAAAGCAATGCATTTTTCGGATGCACTTTTGGTATCCAAAACGTACCCAATTGTATGTTGCGTTTTTGGATCCGTTCTTCAGGCTCCAAAAGCGGACTCCATTGTTTCCTATGGGATTTCACTTGCGTAAAATGCAAGTAGAAATGACATGTCAATTCTTAAAACGGATCCGAAAAACGCATTGAAAAGAAGTAAAAGTGCCGCAGTGATCAGTCGTCTAAAGGAAATGTGTGTTTTACATTGAAACCAATGTAAATCACACTGCACATTGTTAGATATGTTTTTTGGATCCGTTTTGGGTCCGAAAAACGGATCAAAAAGCTGATCTGAAAAACGTCATATGAACAAGCCCTAAATGTGGTGTGCCCTCAAAATAACTCAACACACAGCCATCACTGTCTAAACCGCTGGAATCAAACGTGAGTACAACCCTAACTGAAAATGGACAATTGTGCCCAAAGTGTCAACATTTTGTGTGGCCACCATTGTTTCCAGCACGACATTAAAGGGGTTTTGCCACAAAGTGAGTTCCTTACCTCTTATCTGCTCAGGAGAGAAGATAAACAAAGCATGCAGTGTCATGAACAGCTTCAGAGGTGAGAGGGAGGGGGCTGAGCAGAGAGCGAGGAAGCTGGGAGCATCCGCAATGTGTACTCAAATAATTACATTACAACCAGTGGATTCTCTCTGCAGCAGACCGCCTCATACACTGCACTTTTCTCACCAGGCACTTGCAAGCTCCTTCATGTTCCCTGTCATCAGATAAGAAGTGCAAACACGGAAGCGCAGCCAGATCAGCTCCTGTCAGTGTCCTGGTCGTGTCTAATGTAAACTTTCAGGAAACTAAGGGGGGACTGAGCAATGCTGTAGCTCTCAGAGGCTTCACTTTTTGTAATCACATATATTTAGAAAAAAGATTAAATACCCATTTTTGAGGATCCCAAGTGAACATTACATTGTGGCAAAACCCCTTTAACTCTCTTGGGCATGGAAGTCATTAGAGCTTCACAAGTTGCAGCCACTGGAATCCTCTTTCACTTCCTCATGACGAGATCTCGGAGCTGGTGGATGTTAGAGACCTTCTGTTTGAGGATGCCCCACAGATGCTCAATAGGGTTTAGGCCTGGAGACATGCTTGACCAGTCAAGCACCTTTACACTCATTTTATTTAGCAAGGCAGTGGTCGTCTTGAAGGTGTGTTTGGGGTCGTTATCATATTGGAATACTGCCCTGCAGCCAGTTTCCGAAGGGAGGGGATCATGCCCTGCTTCAGTATGTCAAAGTACATGTTGGCATTCATTGTTCCTTCAATGAACTATAGCCCCCTACAGCCGGCAGCACAAATGCAGCCCCAAACCATGACACTTCCTCCACCATGCTTGACTGCAGACACACTTGTCTTTGTATTCCTCACCTCGTTGCCATTACACACACTTCATGCCCTCTGAAGCAAATAAGTTTATCTTGTTCTCATCAGACCACAGAACCTGTAATCCATGTCCTTTGTCTGCTTATCTTTAGCAAACTGTTTTCAGACTTTCTTGTGCATCATCTTTAGAAGAGGCAGTCATGTAAACCAATTTGATACATTGTGCAGCATATGGTCTGAGCACTGACGAACTGACCCCTCACCCTTTTAACCTCTGCAGCAATGCCGACAGAACTCTTGCATCTTTTTTGAAAAGACAAGTTATGACGCTGAGCATGTGCACTCAACTTCCTTGGTTGATGATGGTGAGTTCTGTTCTGAGTGTAACCTGGCTTGTTAAATCGCTGTATGGTCTTGGTCACCATGCTGCAGCTCAGTTTCAGGGTGTTGTCAATCTTCTTATAACCTACGTCATCATTATGTAGAGCAACAATTTTTTTCAGATCCTCAGAGAGTTCTTTGCCATCAGTTGCCGTGTTGAACTTACAGTGACAAGTATGAGAGAGTGTTTGAGCGATAACACCCAAATTTAACACACATGATCCCCATTCACACCTGAGACATTGTAACACTAAAAAGTCACATATCACTATGGAGAGAAAATGGCAAATTGGGCACAATTTGTCCAGTTTCACTTAGGGGTGTACTCACTTTTGTTGCCAACGGTTTATACAGTGAAGGCAGTGTGTTGAGTTATTTTGAGGGCACACCAAATTTACACTGTTATACAAGCTGTATACTGACTACTTAACAGTGTTTCAAAGTGTCATATCTTCTGTGTTGTCCCAGGAAAAGACATAATATTTACTAAATGTGAGGGGTGTACTCACTTCTGTAAGTTACTGTATGTATTATTATTTAGGAGAACACTAATGAATATGTATTTTCTAAATCTAGATAACCCCTTATGATTCTCTGCGAGAGAATGAAGTTAAGCGAGTTACGCCTCTAGGGAAGCTTGAAAGATGCACACAAGTTGCTGTAATGGTTTCAATGTACTAAGATTTATGATGGTCCTAAGGTCACGGTGGAGCCCTAACATTATTGTTTCAAGATCTATTTTTCAGACATTTTCCCGATTGAGTTGTTCAGCATGATCACAAGTTAGTTCTGAGTTAACAGCAGTTAATAGCAGTAACAGCTCTTTACTAGCTCTTTTTGTTCTAACCAGTCCTGTCTACACAAAAATGTGACATTTACATCAAACCATCTAACATAACACCGACAGCCAGTCACTGGAGTTTGCTTGTGGTGATGTCACATGGCGTTCATGTTGACTGTCATATATTATGTAAGCAGGAATCCGACCAGGGAAAAATGGGAGACAGCAACACAGGGACCAAGCAAACCTTGTAATATTATATAATTCATTATTTCAATAAAGCGTCTGTGAAATCCTATTATCTAAATCTGGAAAATCACTTTAAGGAATTGTTCTTTATTGTCTCCAAGGAGTACTAATGAAAATAGAGAATGCTGCTAGTGTGTGTACTGTGACAGTAGAGGAGGCAAGAATAGTTTGATCATTGTAAAAGGGTGGTGTGAAAATTTTTGAGCTAATTAGTATTTTACTATTTTTCCATGCAATTAAGACTTATCAGAGAACACTTACTGAGCGTTGTAAGCGTTACATGCATGTAATTACAGCAACAATATGTTCAGCTACATAAACATGGAGGACAACAGGCACTTAATGCATATATTAAAGACGTCTTTCGATTACCAAACTGTTAAATTACAAAGTCGTTTAATACCCCCAGATGACTCTGTGAACTTCTTCATTTTTTACTGGCTGAAACCACATGATACATATTCTTCTTAGTTATTTTCTATACATTTTTAATTCTGTTTTCTGTATATGACTATAGGGTGTAGCCATCTTGCTTCAGCTGCTTTTAACAGCAGTTAGAGGTATGTTTAACAACAGCTACATAGTTGTAGGAGCCTGTGAACAAAAGATGACTCATCATCTATGGGATAGTCTTTGTAACATGCTTTGTAACCTGGAAAGAAGTTGTTGTAAGGGCCCGTCCCCACAGCAGAGAGCAAATACCGGTCGGATTATCCGACCGGTATTTGCTCTGTCTTGCGGCCGTGCACACTGTCCGCTGTTTGTGCTGAAAAGCCCTCCCCCTTCGAATAGAAATGTTCATATTCCTCCCGAAAACCGGGTGGAAGAATGAATATGTTCTATGTTTTTCGGACTGCCGGCGGTCTAAAAAACGTGCAGTGGGAAATCCATGCAGTGGGGACTGCTGCACGGATTTTCTATAAAGGTCTGTAGTAAAGTTTGACAGACGGTTTACAGATGGTTTTCAAAACCGTCCAAAACCCTTGCCTTGGGGACAAGGCCTAAGGGTCCACGTGAAAAAGGACAAAATATTTATCAGATTCTGTATCTTAAAACCTCAGATGAGTTTCTGAACAGTATTTTACACAAAAACCAAAAGACTTCTCTCAGTTTTTGTTTTTTAGCGAGGTTTTTCAAGCAATTTTAGCATCATAGAGCACTATTGGTTCTTGGACGGGGCTCCGTGCCAAAATCCATGTAAAAAAGAGCTCTCTGGTCATTTTTTATGCCATCCCAATTGACCTCCCTAGTAAATTTTCCGCTGTTTTCCAAGTTAAATCCAATGGAAGACTGAACATGTTCCAAGCTTTTGGAAAAAATGGCAGTTTTGAAATCCGAGCTCTGAAAATCCGAGTCGTTTGGACTACAAATGGAATTTTCTATTGAGGTCTATGAGGACAGTTTTACAGTCGGTTTTTGACTGTTTTGGAAATCCGAGTCAACGTAAAAAACTGATTGGAAATCCTTGCCACGTAGACAGACTGTAAACGGATGAAAAGGTGAGCTATGACCATCACCTACTGTGAAAAATGAGAACTTGTGTTATCGATACATATATCTATATCTCAAAAATGCAAATCAAAAGAAAACACAGGGAAACAGTAAATGATAGGACAAAAATCTTAGCATCACGTAAAAAAGATCAAGGCTATCATAAAAGAGTATTATACTTTCTTTGAAAATCAAAGTATCAGAAACACTGCTCCCCAATCGGAAAGTATGCACACATCAATCAAAAATACCATTGTCTAATAGTGGTGTAGTCCTAATAAACAGAATAAAAAAATAAAGATGATCAAAACTGAACAACGTATACAAACAGCCCATATAGTGACACAAATAAACAGCATACACACCCAAAGGGGAGGCACTGGGAGCCCAACGCGTGTCTTAGCTCCCGCTTTGTCAGTGGGTAAAACCTAAATGCACTCAACATCATTTTAAATCAGCTTTTACCCCCAATAAAGTTGGAGGTGAAACGCACGTGGGGGTCCCCGTGCCTCCCTTTTTGTGTGCTGTTTATTTGTGTACCGTATACTTTGGTCAGTTTTGGTATATTATTATTTATGTTTACTAGTACTACTGAAACAATATATTACTTTCTGATTACACTCAGCGTTGCAAGGGTTATCTGCATTAAATGTTACCTGTAAAACATGAATCGGTGTTGGTGATGTGGGGAGACAAGTAGCTGAAAGGATACGAATAACCATCGGATTTAGCTCATGTCTTTGTAGATCAGACAGTAAAGGAGCGTTTAGGGCTAATGTCACATAACAGTCTAATATCTCATGTGAGCACTCCTGCAGATGACCTGTGACTGACAAATCCCCTGAAAAAACAAATACATATTGTTAATTGCTGATAAAGGAAATTACACTGTAATTCACAGCAGACTAGATCTTTATAGCTCTCCACCAAAAGAAGAAAAGGCTGTGCCACTGTATGAAAAGTATGCAGCAGATGCTTTGTACCATTGGTGCTACTGATCAGATAATTTCCCAACATCAAAATTGTATTGTTGTAAAAGAGCATCTGTCTGGACCTCTCAACTAGTCTCCAACAAAATGGGAATCTCGCAAGAGAACAGAGAGTGACTTTTGATCACTATATTTACTATTTTGCCATAGGCAATCTTAAACTCTATCAGTTCTCAATCTATAAAACACTAAAACGTAACTTTTATTATGTATAACACTTAACCTCTATACACACTATTTAAAAACCTGATTTCTAACCTCTCAATTTACCCCTTTCTACTTCTGAACGAATAACCCCTTTTTCTATTATCAAGCCGGGTTTACACCAACTATTAAAAAAGGAAAAACCCTTTTATTTTATACAGTAATTTACTAACTCCAGTAAGGGGATCCAAGAAAATCCTACTTAGGCTTTCATCCCTAATCTAAGGGAAACAAAAAAACATAAAAAGGTTTTTCCCTTGCGATACCCTCTGCAGGGGGTTTGACACTTGTAGACACCCGGTGAAAAATCAAAAATTTTAAACGTCATGCCTGACCCCCCCCAACCATGTTTAAACCAGCTAAAACTGGCTTCATCGGGGGTACCCACCCTATTAAAGGTCCCTCACAATATTACCCCATCAGGAATCCCCCAAAACCCACTCCCCCTTCCACTTCCTGCCCCACACGTTTATTTATGTCAGCTGCCGCCACTTTTTAGTTTTTTATAGATTGAAACGGGTAGAGTTTAAGTTTGCCTTTTTCCCTTGGACCTGGACCTGTAATCCGGGTCCTTTTCTTTTAAAAATGTCTTTTCCCATTTACAGCAAAAACTACCTATGATCTATGTTTTTAGCTCTTTTCTCTTTCTCTCTCTCAACAAAAATCAGTTCTAAGGATTTCCCTGAGATAAGAAATTCCCCAATGTTAAAAAAAAAAATTGGGGAACCCTAGCAAAACAAATCCCAAATTTTTTAAACCAAAAAAATTATTATTATTTCTTTTTACTGTACAAACCTAGAAGCTGCCTGTAAACGGATCTTTTATCCCTTCCCTGAAATTTTTGGGGTTTAAACGATTTTTTGAAAAAAAGGGGTAGTGAGCTCTGCCCTCTTTGCTTTTTTATGGGTAAATACTGTTGCCACTATAAACCCATGACTTAGTCCTCGTTTTTCCGTTTCCAAATTGATAGAAGAATAGACATATGCACATATGTGAGGGAAGATTGACAGCTAACATCAGGTTGATTTCAGAATCAAAATCCTTTATTTTGGTTAATATATACAATTTTTTATAGAAGTTGGTTTGGAGGTGTGGTATCCTCATCATTACTTCACATTTTTTATTACAATTTGCAATACCATTGGTTAGTTTATTCATTATACATTACAATTAGTTACTTCTAATAAACTGCCCTTTTTAAAAGTAAGGAAATAACCTTTACATTATCTTTTTTTTGGGGATAACTAATAGTTAAATTTGCAGCATATCACCTGGTAAATCATGGTATTTAATGAAGTCGAGAAAAACAATTTATCGAGCCATTGTTTTACATAGTTACATAGTTTGTAAGGGTGAAAAAAGACAGATTTTCCATCAATTTAGCCATTGTGCTTTCAGTTTTTATCCAGGGGAAGGCAAAAATTTCCCCTGAGGAAAAAGCCAATTGTCCTCATTTTAAGGGACAAAAAAATTCCCTTCCCCTTGGGGGGACTCCAATCTGCCAAATCAGCATAAATCACTGGATGAGATGAGCCTACTCCAGAATCTTAGTCAATATAACCTTTGTTATATTATTACACTCTAGAATGGCATCCAGACCCTTTTGAACTTCCGTTAGTGAATTCACTCATGAGAGTTCCTTGGCAGAGAGTTCCACAATATCACTGCTCTTACAGTAAAGAATCCCTTTCTATGTTATATGCAGAAAGCCGTATTTCCTCTCTGGCTGTCCCCCCAATCCGTAGAGGATGTCCCCTTATTCTCGATACAATCTTGGGTATAAATAGATTTTGGGAGGGATATATTGACCTTTAATATATTTATACAAATTTATTATGCCCCCCCCACCCTAAAGCCATCTTTTCTCTAAACTAAATAACCCTAATCTTGCCAATCTTTCTGGCTTTTGCAGTCCACCCAGTCCTTATTATTTTTATTGCTTGCCTATGAGCCTTCGTGCACTTGTATCAATGGTGAGAGATAATATTTACTCGTGTGACAACTATGCCCCTTTTAATACAACCCATGATAATGTATTTGCCTTCACAGCTGCCCTGCCTGACACTGGCCTGCTACAATTAAGTTTACTGTCTACTAGTGATACCCAAGTCCTTCTCCATGTCACTACGTACCAGGCATTTTCCGTGCTTTAACAAGCTAATTATGGAATGGAGTTTTTTCCTCCCCAGTGTGAGTAACCTTGCATTATATCTATGTTAAACCTCATCTGCCTCTTCTCTCCCCCCAGGCGGGCTTCAACTTATCCAGATCCCTTTGTAATACAACATTGTCCTCTACTCGTGTTGAATGAACATTACAAAGCACTTAGTGATTATCTGCACGATTGATATTTCTACTGCTCGTAATCCAAAGATCGCTGATGAATATATTGAAGAGAATAGAGGCCAATACTGAACCCGTGGATACCTAATTAGTTATAAGGAATCCTAAGTCCAAGTATGATACCAGTAATCACCACCCTTTGCCCCCTACCACTGAGACCAAGTTACTTACCCACTGTGAAAACATTTACCCCCAGTCACAATCATTCTAATTAACTCATTCACCAATCTTCTAACTGTGGCAGAAAAACCTAGTTATATGACATCAAATGCCCTCATCCAGATTGTCTTTAGAACTGACCTCCTCATAAAAGCTGATTGAGATTAGTTTGACCAGGCCGATCCTTCATATTCTCCATGCTGGAATGCCCCATTTTGTACACTTTATTTTCATGGTAGTTACCCCAGTATGAGCAGCCAGTTACTATACAAAACCTTAAAACATTTTACCTACAACAGGATGGTTAAACTTATCGGCCATATGTAGCCTCTTCCAGGGGGGAACTCACTTTTGCCACTTTTGTATATTGGCACCATAATTTGACCTATTTTTAGGACTTCCATGTGCCCATTGTTATCTATCGTAGGTTGCTTATTTATCTATATGACACGGGGATGGCTATACATCAGCGACCTGCGTGATTTGTACTAATTAAATTCTTTTAAGGAAGACTACAATTCTTCTGGATGGCGTTAAGACAGAAACATTTAAGGTGGTGTCACTTACCTCATCCCTCTGCCCATCAACAACGGAATAGGGTCATTTTCATATGGTAAATATAGTGGATGAAACAATTGTCTTATAGGTTTGCTTCCTCTTCTTCGCCCCTCCACGAGTACTTTCCGCTCATACTTTTATAAGGGCCCACTAAAAAATATTTTGGCGTTAGTTATTCACTCTCTCTTGGCAATCTGCCTTTCAATCTCTCAGCTGTTGCTGTTGTGTTCTCATTATTCTATTACCTCACTATTTTAATTTCTTTCCTGATAGCCTTTTTAGCTGCCTCTCTCATGCCCCTCCCTATTTAAGTAGTTTTAAACATCTTTCTTTTTGTTATTTATTGCCTCGACTTACAATCTTCTGTTCGTGTTGATATCCACATTGTTTTTTTTTTATCTCTGTTTTCTAAGTAATTATATTCCACAAGGTCTAGTTTACTTTATCTGCATAGTGGCGGCACTTTAAAAGGGGTTTTTGCCACCATGATAATTTGTTGATCACGTAGGGGAAACTTCCAAATATGGCTGGTATGTTAATCAGCTTTTCTAAATACTATGTGATTAATAAAAGTTGAAAATTGAGATGTTACAGCATTTCCTGCAACCCCACTTGGTTACCACAAAGCTTCCCCTAGTCACGACCCAGGAGATGAAATGCGGTGGCTTTGCGAGTGACTCACTTGCTTATGCTGTATGAAAATGCAGATTGAATTTGGTTCTTTTAAGGCAATCAGTTGTATTCTAGGGGTAGCATATGTTGTTCTGTTTTGTATATCAGAATAAACTTAGCTGTTAGTTGTTATTAGATCCCTGCCTTTATGATGATGAAGGAAGCTTTCAATCTGACCTGTTCCTAGAATAGGTGATTCTCTTTTTGTATACAGAATTCAAAGTTATAGGTTTGCAGTTTTTGAGTTAACATGTCACAGGATGCCCTTATGCACGGCATCCTGGTGTTTGGCTGTGTGTGTCACTCTGTGCTGCGTCTCTGTCAGCTCCGGTGATTTGTTTACAAATTACATATGCTGGCTTGAGCAGATAAGGTTGTCTCTTTGACAGTGCACGCATCTCGAGCGGGCTCTGTGTCGTCGCTGCTTATTGAATCCTCTGTTGTAACTGCTTTATTAGTTCACTAAGTTTTGAGGACGCTTCTCTTTGCGATCATCACTCCCCCCTCCCCTTCTCGCCTCTCTTACTGCAAAGCTATTAGATGACTCATGTGGATTTGTTTACATCGTTGCCTCTCATGGCTGGAACGGAGGCTGCTGCTGTGCTAAAGTACTTGAGCTCTGGGGGCAAATCCCCTTTAAGATGTTTTTAAAGATCTCCTAGAGGATTCTGGGAATTAAGTAATGGAATGTTACAGTAATCATCTCAGTCATCATATTGTATATATAAACAAATGTATATTATCAGTAATTAGAGGGGACAAAAAAATGGACCAGAAGGGTGGGTCATAATTATCAAAATACTTTAGATATAATTTAGTTCTCCATCTGTTGAGAAATTATGAACCTATTTACAAGAGCACCCTGAAGAAATAAGCAAATGATTTATTACATGAGTAGACCTATGTCTGGGCCTTCCCTAAACCAAGTTCAATTCTAAGTCTTCTAACTTTCTTTCGAAATGATGAACAGTTTTATAAAACTTAGAGAATAAGAAGAGCAATTCAGTTTCTTAACCCTAACTTTTTCTCATGTACTAAAATTACCGTACTTCCAAAATTTAGAGAAAACTGGTCGCTTCTCAACCGAGAGTCCCCTGACTGGCCTTGTTCTAGCCCCCTTTCATGAGCATGGACAAACCTTTTGTTTTTACTTTTAGTAAATGGT
Organism: Phyllomedusa bahiana; assembly: GCA_025379985.1. Lineage (NCBI taxonomy): Eukaryota > Metazoa > Chordata > Amphibia > Anura > Hylidae > Phyllomedusa > Phyllomedusa bahiana. The sequence continues at coordinate 46,863 of JAODAL010023420.1, read as the reverse complement.
GGGTTCTGAATGTGGCTGGTTTTATAACAATTTCTACTCGCTTTTCGGTTTCTTATTCTACTAATGTTTTTGCTTTTTTTCCATGAAGATACAAGGCTTTAATTTTAATTAGATTTTTTTAACAATATCAGGGAAAATGGTTAAAAAAATAAAAAAATAAAGGCATTTCTGATCTAATACCAAAAAGGTGCCACTCTAAAATATGATTTTTGTAATTGCTTGTGTCAGCCTGGCTGTCGGTTATAACAAAACAATTTTTCTATATAGGCGATATATAGTTTCGGTAGTTTTGTAGGGTAGTTTAAAGGTACGTCGTTTTGCCTAGACCGTGCAGCTATATATGCCTAAGCAACCAATTTGGTAAAAAAAGCCATCTCTGAAGTGAGAGAGATGTGAACGAGAGACAGCAGCCAAGAGCTCACGAAGACATGAATAAGGGATCCGGCTTCGCTCTTAGTGTAAATCCGGTCGCGTTGTGTGAAATGTTTCACTCAAATAATCAAACTACAACTAAACGGGATGGATTTATGTTACAAAGACTAACACCGTTTCTCCATCTAGCACTCTTGAAAGCTTCGTCTTCATGTTCTCTGGTAATCAGTTAAATCAGGGACGTGCTAATCAGAATCAATCACACTCACATCTATTGATTCTGTATACAAAAGACACTCCTATTTTCTACTCCGCGTGCCTTTGAACTGACCTTCTTCTGATCCTCCCTTTAATCAGATAAGAAGGCGTTCTCTGCACGAGCTACGGCCCACGCAGCTACTTTGTCAGGTCGCATATCTAATTAGAAGCTTTTAAGTACATCATATGCGGCAGGGTAGGCAGACTGTTGCTCTCTCGACTGCAATTTTTGTAATCACAGTATATTTAGAAAAAGTGGATTAAATACAATTTCTGCGAGTGATATTCCCACGGTCATCCATTGTACATCGTGGCTAAACCCCGTTTAAGGGAGACCAAGGCTAAAAGTGTGCAGTTTGACGGGTGTGTTTATTTTTTAAAATTTTTTTTTTACATATTGTGCAAAAGGTCATAAAAAGACCTTTATTTTTGTTGCTGCTGATTTCCGCTGTAACTGGGGCTGATACTGCTGAGCCCCAGCGATTATGTGAATGACGCGAGCCCGGGAAAAAGCTATCCTGGATAATCTGTATATTCAGCAAACTTGTGTGCAGTGTATAAGTGCAACTGTCTCTGCCTTTTCATTGGAGAACCCGTCTGTCAGCCAGCCCTACACTCTGCCAAGGACTGTTTAGACATCATTAATGGGGTATATGAAGACCACTCAGGAGGTTCTTTGGGGTCAAAGGAGTAGTGCCGTCAGCAATACCTCATTAAGTTGGCACGTGCCCAACATTACAAAGAACTCGATACAAAGAACTTACATTTAATCCTTCAATAGAGCTTTTGGTCATGGAGCCACAAAACCAACTGGAATTTTGAGGAAGCCTAAATTTTACCCTGCCTTAGAGAGGCACATAAACTGTATTCGACTGGGTAAAAGGTTGTTTTAAAAAATTGCCGAGAACATAAAATAAATGGAGATTCTTTAAAAGACATTTAGGCAGCACACACTGTGAGACTAAATATCGCGTAAATTACCATATGGGATAAAAATATAATTAGAGAAACAGCGAAAAACACATGTGTCTTTTTGTTGAATCAACAGTAGAGTGAGTTTTTGTTCTCCACATTAAAGGAGAGCCAATAAAAAACAAAAAGCAAAGCATTTCAGCTACTAAAAACAAGGAGGGCAGTGAGAGGGCGCTAAGAAGCTTATAGGGGAAAAAAATAAAGTCGTGCTAAAATTAAGATCGAAAACGGCAAAGCAAAGCCTGGAGACGAAAGAGTATTACCCATAGATAAGGTGAAAACTAACCCAAAATTATCTTGTTTAACTATATTATAATAGTAAAAAGATTAAAAAAGAAAATGTTACGGCCCTTTAAAAAGTACAGAGGGACGCCCTATATAGGAGGCGAGTATGAGAAAAAAGCAAAACTATTAAACAATCTTCTTACTACCACATCTATTCTATCCGAGGAGGTATGAGCTTCCTGTTGAACAGAGGGCATGATTGGATAAACTCCAACTTAAATGTTTACTTCTGTCTAACCCGAGAAGAAGTGGCCAGCTCCGCCTTAGGAGATTAAAATAGACAAACCCAGACCCCTGAACGGGTATACACCCCGTGTGTACTAAGGGAGCTTAGAGTAACATTGTGTTAGATAGTCCCCTATTTTTAATATTTATGCGACTGTATAATAACGGAGTATGTCCCAAAGGCGATTGCCTGCCATATGCAAATGTTGGTACACAATATTCATAACAGGGGTACTAAAAGTTGATCCTCGCCGAAACTACAGTCGAGGTCCCTGCGCTCTGGGTAAGCTTAACCACTAGTGTTGTAGGGTAAAATGTGGGTTGAGGGTTTTCTGTAGAGATGCCTATTTCTGGAGTATCTACTGAAAATAAACTGTATAACGACCACCCCGCCCCTAGTTGGGTGATCCAGCATGGGTTTATGAAGGATAGGTCCTGTCAGACTAACTGCTCATCAGCTTTATATGAGGAAGGTGTCAGTTCCAGACTGGATAAGGGGTAGGGCAATGAGATGGTCATATATTTGCGATTTTTCTAAAGCATTTGATACTGTATCCATAAAAAGGCTTAGGCCCCGTAAGTTAAAATGAGAATGCTTTGAGGACTGGCGGGAAAATGTCCCGTATGTGCAAGTGGGTAAGCACTGGTGTCTCTGATAGAAAAACAAAGGGTTACGGTAATTAACGCGTGCCCTATACTCTGATGGATCCCTGTTACTAGTGGAGGCTACACAAGCGGCTCAGTATTGGCGCCCTATCTCTTCAATTATTTTCATAAATGATGTTACACGCGGATTGCCACAGTATGAATATCGATCTTTGCAGATGATACTAAGCTCTGTAAAGTAGGAATCCACACAATGGAGAGGACCCAATGTGTTAATACAAAGGGAGTATGGAATGGTTGGAGGCGTGTGCTGGGACAGGAACGAGAGATTGGCTGGTGGCTAGATGAGGTTTACAGGAGGACACTAGATATATGCGAAGGTTGATGCACATGGGGAGGAAAAAGTCCGATTACATGATTACTATGTTTAAATGGAAAAACAATGGGTGAAAAGCTGACATGGAGAAGCGACTTGGCCGGAATTGACCTAGTGCCGACAGCCCCCTAAACTTAACATGCTAGAGACCAGTGTCACGTTTTTTGGACAGGGTCAGCCCCGAAGGCTTAATTAGGATCATGGGTGTATTAAAAGGGGCATACATGCCACATTGATGGAGAACATTATTCTCCCATGTATACAAGTCATCTGGTCACGACCACACATGGAATATTGTGTACCTACAGTTGTTGTGGCACCAGTGCCACAGGAAGACATTGTAGAGCTTGAAACAGGTACAAAGGCGGGCAACAAAAATAATAAAAAGGACTGGTGTGCGACTGCCAATATCAGAAAGATAAGCAAGTGATTAGGCGTTCTATTTTGTTTAGTTTTAAAAGACAAGACCGGGGGGGCTCCTTCTGGTAGGGACATAAATAAATGTGCTTTAAAATATATTAAGCCCCCAGGCCAATATGAGATTCGTATAAAGTTTTATTTATACCCAGCGACGTGCTATCATTTTAGAAAATGGGGGCATCCTCTACGTCTTGAGGAAAGAAGGGGAGTTTCCTTACCAAAAACATAGAAAGGGATTCTTTACTGTTTAGAGTGGTGCGACTGTGGCGAACTCTCTGCCAGAGGACTTTGCTTTCATGGTGACATTCACTAACAGAGTTCAAAGAAGGGCTTTGGATGCATTTCTGGAGGCGTGATAACAAACAAGTGTATAGTGACTAGGAGGGTATTTGCCGAGAAGAGGGCCTCCTGGCATACATTTCTAGATGAAAGTATAACACGTCTATAGTGACTAGATTCTGAGAGGAGGGGTCGTTGATCAGGGATTTATTCGATTGCCAGATTGCGAGTAGGAAGCGAATTTTTTCCCTAACATGGGAGCCGTCAATTGGCTCCGACCTCATGTGAGGGGGTTTTTGCCTTCTGCTTCGGGTATCAACATTTAAACACATTTGAGCAACACTTTAATAAATGGGGCTGAACTGGATGCGACATATGTCTTTTTTCGGCCTGACTAAACTATGTATATAGAGTAACTATGTACTTGTACATGCACGTTATACGATACAGTAGAATCCAGCTACTCCTCCTACTATTTCTGACCAATTATGCCATTATAAAAGACTTGAGGATAAAGTTGCTTAACTAAAAGGAAAACATAATGACATGATACAAACTGGAGAAAACATATCTGGTACATATCAGCTCTACTTTTTCTAAGCCTGTTAAAGGGACACTGGTGATGGAGGGGTTTTTTTTAACAGCAGGGAACAAGGCTACAGAACTTGAAAGTGTTAAATAAAATAAAAAAAAAAAAAAAAAAAAAAATAAAAAAAAATTATAAATTATAAAAAAAAATGCTTTGTCGCACTTAAGAAAGATAGACAAGCTCCTTTGCTGCTGATAGACACCGATGGAATGATGTCATCATCCTAACACTACTGCGAGTAGAGCAAGAGAGAGTGTGGTTCTATATCATCTGTCGGTAGCCCTAGGTAACCCTTTTTACAAAATTATAAGAAGCTCTTACTCTGAAATGAAAGAAAATCAGAACAGCAATGTATTTAGTAGTAATCTTTTAACTTTTTAATCTTTACATGCATGCTTAAAGCTAATCAATGTGATGAGAATACCCCTTTAAGTTATAAAATAGTGTTGTACCTAGCTATACAACACAACCAGGTGAGCAGCTTTCTAACACTTTGGGTGTATCTCTATCATATACAAGCTATACTACTAGAAAGATATAATGTGCTTTCCTTTCTTTTTACATAAATGTGTTATACAATGAATTTCTACAAGTAAAAGCCACACATTCAGCATTTCACAGTAACAAGACAATTTAAATTCCTCCACACGACTAAAATTCTGCACTGAGAACAAATATAATGTATTATTCACAGTTTCCAAATATGATCCCTTTTGTGACATTTTTCTGAGTCAGCGATTATAGGTAACATCCAGTGAAGCTGAGAGTCTCACTGATCTTCAGAACGACAGAAATTAATTTTCAATGAATGATACATATTTCCAGGGAGAGATGACAGCTTGGAATAAAGGTGGCACATAGTGCGGTGTCAGCCTCAATGCTGGTATTACTTCTAATGTTAATAAACTGTCTGAGCAGGAACTTGGCAGATACAAGCCATTGTGTAACTCACTCTCTCTATCAGTTAATTGTAAGTCTACACAGCCGAAGCAGGATTGGGCCTGTAAGGAGTCTGCAATCTCTGGCAACAATATTTCAGTAACAAATTACAGAACATATAATAAAAATACTAATTACGGCTGAAATTAAAAAAAAAATATTTTCCTTCTTTTTTTCTTGGGTTATGGTGATAAACGAAAAAAACTTTGAGATTCTTAGTTCACATGTTTTGATCAAAAGATGTTTATGCCACCCCCGACTTACAACGGGATCCTGTTGTAAGTAGAGGCGGTGGCAAAACATCTTATTGATCAAAACATGTGAACTAGAATCTTAAAGTTTTTTTTTCATGTGAATGATAGATAGACTTAAATGCCTTCTTTAGGGATGTTCCCATGTATTGCTATAGCCCTTTAGCAAGTGGTGTGCCACTGGCTATTGCTAATGACGATTTTTAATTACATGATAAATATATAGGACTAGTATATATATATACTGTTATGATATATAGGTATATATGTACTATATATATCGATATATATATATATCAACTACTCATATATTATTTATATGTGCACATCTCCAAGACAGTAGGACCCAGGTTCACATTGTGTTTTTCAGAAACTGCTTTTTCTGGCAGAACTATAACATTCTATTTGGCACATATGTGCGTTATAACTTATAAAGACGGAGAAATGCGATGCCTTCCATTTTGGTTTCCTGCACCCCGCCCCACATCCACAGCCTTTTTATTTCAGTGCCAGTATGCATGCAAGGTTGGTGCCTCTTTTTATTTTTTCTCTCTGGATGTATGCGAGGTCGGTTGGCCCAATGAGAAGTCTGAATTTGGCCTAGTGAGAGATAAGATAGCGTAGGACCACCAGCCTTGAGACCCTATTGTAAGTCGGAGGTGGCATAAACAGCTTTTGATCAAAACATGTTAACTAAGAATCTCAAATGTTTCTTTTATGTATGATAGATAGCATAAATGCTTCTTTAGGGATTTCCATGCATTGCTATTGCTAGAAGATGTGGATGAAATCAGCGGTGATACCTTTTAGAGAGCCTACTGGAGATATTTGATGGTGAGCCTTTCGGAGAACTAGCTCCCTTCTTCAGACATGATGTCTATACCTATGAGTGGCTATAAGTACATCATGTCTGAAGAAGGACGAGCTAGTTCTCTCAACAAGCTCACCATCTAATATACTCAGTTAGCCTCTAAAAGGTATCGGTCTGATTTCTCTCAATCTTTCATTTTACTAATTTCTACGATGGCCGTAACACAGGCTTATCAACATTATACTACTAGCATGTATTGTATGGTGATAAACGGACACTATTTACTTATTGCACTTGTAGATGCAGCATTACAAATGTTTATAATTTTATCTTTCAGAGTATGTTCACAAGGCGTATCCCTGGCGAGTAGCAGCAGGCACTGTGCGTGCCGCTATACATCGGGTGTTTTAAAAGTATGCGCTGGCCAGGGTATAATTCTAAAAAGCTCGTGCCGATTCTGATTGACTTTCACTTTTCCCCGTGCAACGAAGTGACATGTCGCTTCTTTTTTCACGGCGCACAATACGCGTCAAGGGAAAACGGCAGGTAATCACAGATCTCAATGAGAGCTATGAATTACCGTATTTGCGGGCCGTACTTTGAGCGTACTGCAGCACAATTATGCCCCGAAATATGCCCGTCAAATACACTATGTGAACATACCCTAACAAAAAGAATGTACAATTGCGTTACTAGCACATTTAAAGGGTCCCATACTACAATCAGAGTATGGGCACATTTACTATGACTATAATTGAGGTATATTTTGCCCCAAAATACTGGTGTATATGCGTTACACCACATTTATTACACATTTTCACTTCTTTGAGCGCTGTAGGTTTGTTTACTACAGAGCAAATCTCCTGCACTTATGTCACTGTACCACTCATTATAACTTCCAAGTTACAGGGAAGCTAAATATGCTAATCACTGCTGTAAAACCACTCACAGTCTCAACGGGACAGCGAGAGTCTGCCTGTGACATCATGATGAGAAAACCCCTTTCAAATCTCCGATTTATTTTATGGCTCGTTAGAGGCTTGCATATGGCAGTAAGGGACGCTATTTCCAATAGGTTGCACCAGAGACTTAACTTTCCCTTATAGCCCTTTTATGTTTTTTGTGAACAGAGTTCCCAAACATACAAATAATAAACTGATCTGACAGAGATAATAGGGCCTTATCCAGTTACACAGTATCCATTGGGGTCATGATATTCAGCTACTTGTGGGCTGCCGTTTCACAATAGATTAGCCATTATCTACACTTACCAGCAAGGAGCGGCATGAAGTTAATGCTCAGACTTAAACACTTTCTATCTCCTTGAAGTGATCGAACGCTTGAGGCTTTTTCAAACTTCTCAGTCTCTGATTTTTTCCTGACTGGGGAAATAGAGGAATAAATAAGTAATGAAATGCTGTAGTTGCCTATAAACAGCGTCCAGTAGTTTAGAATATGTTAAGACTATAGAGAATATCTGCAAAATATCAAATTACAGAGCAGATACCACAATAAGCTATGTCCACACAGCACAGGTTTTCTGTCGGAATTTCGGCAGTTTTAGTATTTTGAAACCACTGAAAATCCGACAGTACCTGTACTGCATCGACAGCAATGAAAAACCCGTATTGCAGTCCATGCAGCACGGGTTTTTACTGTTGTGTTAAAAACATGTATGTTCCGACAGTCTCCGCATAGATTTGCTGTAAGCCCCATACATTCAATGTACGGGGCCGACGGCAAATCGAAAACCGACCACGACTGTTGTGTAAATCTGTGGCAAAAACCGCGGGCTAACAATGACAAAATGCCGTCGGAATTTCAACAAAATTTTGTCATATGCTGTGTAGATCTAGTCTTAAAGGGGTTTTCTTGCTACAAATATATCTGTAATGATTTGAAGCCCTGGATTTGAAGCTGTAAGAGAAAATGTGAAGATGCCTGCGAAAGCCTGTACTGAGAAATCCCCTTTAAGCTTGCTCTTATATTTCAGGTTCTCTAGATGATCTAAAATGACTGTACCACCTTCACAGTGAAAAATCTACGATTTGCTAGGATTTTGGGCTGTACTATTAACTTAAACTATACCGCCACAAGATTATATGAACTATAGAATTACCACATGATGGTTTTGTGTGTGGTTTTTAATGCTGTAGTTTTATTAATTAAAGATGGTGGCTTGCTCTAATAAGAAGTGTAGTTTTCTGCCACTTTCTGTAAGCAGGATTTTTGGAATATTACGCACTAGGATGAAACAACTGGCTGATGAAATAGCCAGGGATTTTTATCCCCAAGCTTCAGAGAAACATTATAAGCTCTATAGTATATACAGCTCTGTAAAAAATTAAGAGACCACTGCACAGTTTTATAAAAATCATCATCTCTACATGTCTAACAGCCATTCCAGTGTCAGTTGAATTCCAACCAAAGTCCACCTCATTCTACTTAATGTGCTCCTGATTAGGTGATCACCCAAACCAAATCTTATTTAATGAAGGAAAGTATAAAAAAACACTGCTGTGGTCTTCACAATCCTCTTGCAATAGGACAAGCTGGATGGCAAAACAAGGGCTAGGAATAGGCCAAAAGGAATTTGAATTAAAAGATCATGGTTATTCCATCAAATATTGATTTCTGAACTCTTCCTGACTTAAAACATTAGTCTTATTCTTTCTAAATAAATATGTACTTGTTTTCTTTACATTATTTGAGGTCTGACAGCACTGCTGCTTCTTTTTTTAATTATTTTGAAGATTTCTCATTTACTGCAAAAAAATACAAAATTTTTTGCTTTGAATTTCAGAGACATGTTGTCAGTAGTTTATATAATAAAATAACAATGTACATTTTTCTCAAAAATAGATACCATTGAAGAGAAAAATCAGAGAAACTGAAAATTTAGCAGTGGTCTTTTCCAGAGCTGTAGGTCCCTTCCACAGGCATAATTCACTGATACATATTTGGAATACAGATGTAGAAAAAAAAATAGCAGAATAACACTGTCAGGATTAAATTTTCTTTTTTTTTTTTTACTTTTTCAATTATTCTTGGTGATAATCCATAGATGCAAACAACATGGTGAGGGAATCCCTATAATACAATGTTCCCTTATTCATGAATGTGCTGCTTAGAATGAATGGGTAGCAGGCTGAGCAGCACATCCATGGATTAGAGAACATTCTATCATATGGATTCCTTCATCTTGTCATTTGCATCTATGGATTATCACCAAAAGGGATGTAAGCTATCATATTGATTTCCTATTGTAATTTCTTCTGCTGGTTACTATTGTGCCATTTGTTCCCTGATGAACCCTTTCATCTGGGAGAAATGCGTTGGAATTTGGGTAACCTTCTATATACTCTTTGCTTATTGATTCTTTTTAGTCCCATTTTAGTTTTTCATATATGTTATATCTTCTTTGGGATATCAAACATTCATATGTATATTTTACCTGTTGGTAATTTGTTTAATGAGATATTGTCTATTTGAAAGTATGTTTCCTGTTTTGGCTGCATGAGTTAGGGAATTAATAAGGTGTATACTAGCATATGTTCCTATACAGAGTCTCCCTTATCGGTGCGGATACCCTGTGTAATTTTTGGATCGGTAGTTAGCCTCCTTTTGATGGATTTTTGTAGATACAATATAGGGTTTTGTATTAGTTTTACTATGTTGATTATTAAAAGTTATGTCTTAATTATCTAGGAATAAGGTGTATAGTACAAATTGTGGTTAATAGTTGATATTTTTGTATACTAACTGGTAATGTATCTATAGGTTAGCTCTACGCATCGATTATTTTGCATTTGTAGCTGTTTTGTTTCACTTTCTGATATCTATCATTACTATGTGGTTCTCTGCTATATGGCACTATTATCCATACATTTAATTATTCCTACTTTTGCTGTCATTAGGCTGTGGGGGCGCATCATTTTCTTTAGGGGCTCAATACATTGTTGAATTTCTATTTTATACATGATTACCAGTTCCCCTCCCACAGTAACAAAGCAAATTCATATGTTGATTAACATATATCCTCTAGAAGTGTTATCCTTTTCCAAAAATGAATCAGCAAGGTATCTAACAGCTACAATATGTGATTCCATATAATCAATATGCTTCTAAGATTCATAATTATCCTTTTCGGTTTTCCTAATGCCTTACGTGGTTTAGTTTATAGTTTCGCTTAAGGGCCAATTACACAGCATATTACACTACCAATGTGGTATCTGTAGGGGCACGGTGAAAAAAGGTACTCCGACAGATACACGACATAGCCGTCGTGTCCCCATACATATCACTAGAGCAAATGTATATGGTATATGCTTTCCCTGCAGATCTTAAAAGCATGTAGACTATGCTTATGTGTCCTTCAGGGAAAGCTGGGAAACAAAGCAAACGCAGTACACATAGGTCTATGTTTGCGCTATTGATGTCTACATGTATATGACGTGGTGGCTTCATAGCTGTATCTGTTGGGGTACCTTTTCTTCATGGTACCCCGAAGGATACCACAAGCGTGGTGCAAAACATCATGTAAATGACCCCTGTAGCATAGGTATCAATTTATCTCAGAAAATATATCTTGAAATTAAGATTACACTTTGCCTTAAAGGGGTTGTCTCACTACATTGATTCATCTTACCTCAGTCCTGTTTTCGTGGTTTCATTTTGCATTCAGGGGCATGTTTACTGGCTTCCACTATGCTGCAGTAGAAGCCAGGTTTGTAGCTATAGCAACCAGCGCTGGCAGCCTATCAGGAGAGCTCAATCAGGTCCTTAGCTATAGCATCTGAGAGCTGATGCAGCCCATACAAGAGGGTATATCTAGGAAAAGGTAGGACACTGTTAGGGGCCATTCACACGGCTTATTTCGCCACGGATTGGCGCCGTGCTGCACGCCAGATTTGCGCTGCAGTACGGCGCCAATCCGTCGCAGTAATTACGGTAATCCACAGTTCTCATAGAGAACTGTGGATTCCGTCGCCCCTCCCCGCTCGGCGAATCCGCCGGGCGGGGAGAAAGTCACTTGCACATTATCCAGGCGCAATACGCGCCGTGGATAATGTAAGTCTATGTGGCCGGGGGGCCGCGCCCCTGCCCCGCCCCTTATTCAAGCCGGAATTGAGAGGGCAATCCGGCTCACAATTCCGGATTGAATAAGCCGTGTGAACCGGTGCTTAATGGACACATATTGCAAAGTGCCTTGTTTTTGCAAGATCTTTAACATAAAAAAAGAATCATTGTAGCGAGACAACCCCTTTAATACAGTAGCATCCATGTAGATTTTCCCCTGCAGAACAGCCCATATAATAGAACAATAAAGATATGTTTTTTGGAGATTCTTGGCTTAGTGCTGCTCTCAGGCACTCATGCTGATATGTGTCCTGTTTCCGCTGAAGCAGAAATACTCTGAAAAATACAGCTCTGGAGACTCGTTATTGTGTACTTTCTATACATGTACCTTTATCAGCGATAACTGGATCAGAGCGCTTAAGATGGTTCAGAGCACCATGTTCTCCCTTTGATGATGATGCTTCTATTTTCTGATCTTTTGGAGGTTGTATGTTCAATTGGACTTTCTGTAAATCGGCTTTCATGCCTGTCCAGCTCCTTGCTGTTTTCTGCTTTCCTGCTGGGGTGTTTTCTGACTGAGCCACAACGGATAAGCCGGTATTAGACATCTCTAACCTGTCAAAAAGATCAATAAGAGATACTACCTATTGGGAAGAAGATGATGCCAATATGTGTTATATTGTACAGCTCAAACTTGTTATAGCCTGTCAAACCATATTGTGACAAGCAGCCTTACATCTTTTCTTAGGTCTTTAATACAACTGTTTTAGCAGATGTTTGCTAGTTTAAAGATGCTATAGCAGTAACTAAAATAGTTTTAATTATTATATTTTAAGCATTGTAAACTGGGTAGAGAAATTGTGACTGAAGGTAACACAACCGAATCACATTATAATGACCACCAGCTCATTTCCAGAGTAGCCGCCATGTGCAGCACATGCAGCAGCTAGACAGGCTAGGAGTGACTTAATAAGGTCCTGGTAAGCTGTCACAGGTATCTGGAGCAATGCTGACTGCATCCAACAACTGCTGGAGGGTGCTTAGGCAAGGATCCATAGAGCAAACATGACAATCGAGATGGTCCCACAGATGCTCAATTTGGTTCAAGTTTGGGGAATTAGGGGAACAGCGTAGTACTTGGAAGTCTCGGTCATGCTCTTCCAAATAATGTCAGACATTTTTAGCTGTGTGATATTGCCACATTGTCTTGCTAGAAGATCCCATCCCCCAGGGAAGACAATAAGTAGGGTTGTACAAGATCTCCAAGGATGGATTCATACCAGAATCAGTTAAATGAGCCTTACACATGAATAAGTGGCCCAGAAAATGCCACAGAAACATTCCCAAGACCATATCGCTATCACCACCAACTTGCGTTCTTTCAGCATTGATTGCAGGGTGTTTGTTCTCTGATGTTTCTCGCCTGGCACGCCAACGTCTATACGTTCAATTAAGGAGAAAACGTGATTCAGCAGAAACGGCTACTCTCCACCTATCAGTGGAGGTCAAATTCCTATACTAGAAAACTGAAGCGTTTTCTACTGACATTCACCTCTCACTTCAATGCCACATGGTGCTCCGCAGTTTTCCTCCTGCTTATTTGCTATGGTATCATTTGTCCACTCACAATATACTTTACAGCAACACATGAACAGTTCACAAATTGCGCAGTTTCAGAAATGCTATCACCTTTGGATTAAAAGGCAATAATCAGGCCATTTTGCAACTCTGTTAAGTTTCCCCTTTTACCCATGAACACAACCGCAAGGCCATACTTACAGCTCAATGGCTGGACTAAAGACTGAAACCAGTAGGAGGCAACACAAGCCCCTCTGCTACTTGGAAAAAATATAAAGGGTGTAGATAACTAATGAGCAAACGCTCACACTCCTCCACTAGGGGAGCAACTGAATGATAAAAAACTGCACCTTAAATAAGTACCAGTTCACACCAGTATGTAAAAAAGCCACAGTTTAATACATGGGGAGACTGCTCAAATACCGATAAGAAAACCACTTGCACACCTGTGTATGACGGGGGTGGTTGCTGATATTATAAATACATATAGATAAGGCGATGCAAAGGTTGCAATTTATACAGATACGTATGGTACACCATGCTGGCTTACGACCTATGACGCCTCTACTGTTCGATTGGGCGGACTGCCCAGCACTTTTTGGGTGTCCAACAAAAAACACTGACACCCTCTGCTCCCCAGTATTTAGGGAAACTGTGGCTTTTTTACATACTTTTGTGTACTGGTACCTTTTTAACCCCTTCCTGACTGAGCCTTTTTTTGTCACTTTCGTTTTTCCTTCCCTGCCTTCCCAGAGCCATAACTTTTTTATTTTTCTACCGCCATAGACATATGAGGGCTTTTATATCGCGGGACAAGATGTACTTTCTAATGGTGTTATTCATATAACCAGAATGTACTGGGAAACCTAAAAAAAATTATAAGTGGTGCAAAATGTGAAAAAAACTTACTTGCACCATGTTTGTGGGGGTTTTGTCTTTACGACGTTCAATCTTTGGTAAAATAATGTTATCTGTATTCTACAGGTTAATATGCATCCGCCATAACCAAACATGTAGGGTTTCCGTTATGTTTTGGTACTGTAAAAAAATTCCAAGCATTTTCTAGTTTTGAAATTTGCACTGCAGCTCCATTTTCTGCGACCAATAACTTTTTTGTACTAACACCTACGGACTTGAGTGATGTAGCATTTTTTGCGGCCTGAAGTGTACTTTTTATTGATACCAGTTTGGAATACATGTGACTTTTTTGATTAAATTTATTCCAATTTTTAGGGGACATGAAATGACCCCAAAAAAAAACAACCCAATTTTGGCGTTTGGATTTTTTTCTTCTACGGTGTTCAGCGTACGGGATAAATTATGTTATATTTTAATAGATCGAACTTTTTCAGACACGGTGATACCAAATATGTGTAACTTTTTTATTATTTTATTTGTAAATTGGCAATAGGGGGTGATTTGAACTTTTAATTTTTTTACACTTTAAATTTTTTTTTTTACTTTAACTTTGAGTCCCCCAAGGGTGCTTCACCACTAGGGGGAGCGATCATTTTTACAGCCTATTGCATTGTAAAGACAATGCATTAGGGTGTACCAATATGGCGGTTTCCCCATATGATCTAGGTGCAAACAGCAGTACTTTCTCTTCCCGTTTTAGGATTGCCTCTGCTTTTTATTCAGAAATCATAAAATTCATAAAACCTATATATCACAGAGCTTAACTTTGCACCCTCTATCATATCTTGCTCTCAGGTAGGGTAGCATAAACCACCTGACCATTTTGCTTTATTTTCAGTATAAAATTCTCATTGTGTCCACTTTTTCCCATATCGTGAAATTCTCAGAATCTGTATTGACTGGGGTCTTGAACTTACTTATTATCTCACTTATCTAAGGTATGTATGGTTTTGATTGTTATGAGAGCAACTCTAAATGGGAAAACATGTAACAAGTTAGAATACATAGTGCTCAGCCCTCTAATAATTGTAAATCTGATTAAAGTTTTTTTTTGTATATACTGTATAATGGTAAGTGCAATATGTGATAGTAAATGAGCTGTCCAAGTAACACAACCAGCTTCTGACCATCCATGCACATCTACAGTGAGCAATCTAGGTGATGTAGTGTATACCAATGCAGCTTTAAATTTCTCAGAATTAAATGTGAAGGCTTCAGCAGTGCTATGAATTACAGAGCAGAACATCTGCAGTCCAAATAAGAAACCTTAAAAACTGCAGCAGGATATTTTTGTATTATTTGCCCTGTAAGGGATTGTTAGAAGCCTAAGATCCAATCTGATAAAATGACTGTAGATGTGCAGGCAAGATTCCTCCAGAAAGTCACAAAACATGCAAAGAAGAACATACAATGGACCTCACGATCAGGAGTCATCCATTTGATTCATTTCATTCACTGATAAGTTTGTAGTTTGTTGAGACATGAGAAAACTTGTGTCCTAAAATGATCTGCTAAATTAGGCCCTATTTAC
This sequence comes from Phyllomedusa bahiana, assembly GCA_025379985.1. Taxonomy (NCBI): domain Eukaryota; kingdom Metazoa; phylum Chordata; class Amphibia; order Anura; family Hylidae; genus Phyllomedusa; species Phyllomedusa bahiana. Next base: position 31,374 of record JAODAL010023420.1, on the reverse strand, counting down.
ATAACGTTTCTTTTTGGCCTTCGTCCGTAGTATCTGTTGGGCAACCTTGAAAAATTGTCCGGCTGTGCGGTGTTTTGTGATGGGGCTGGGTCAGAGCCATAGGGTTCAAAGGGGCAAACAGTCTTTTCCTCTATTACCAGAAAGTATACGCTTTAGGTACTAGACAAAAAAACATGGCAGACCATGGTGAAGTCACTCCCTGCTCTCTGTCAAATCAGAAAGGAAGAGCAGAACAGTAAAAAAAAAAAAGCAATGTTTTTGGAAAAAGTCTTCATTTACCGTTCCCTACATGTTGAAAGCTAATCTTTGTAGTGGGAAAACCCCTTTAATGATACATGTGGCAAAGAAAAATAACCCTCAGGTCCTCTCTCTATTTCATCAGATTTCTGGTTAGAGGGTGGAACTTCGTGTCTGTCACATGACTATTTCTCAACTGACCCAAAATTCAGCTCACTCCACCACCTTACTTCTAAGAGGCTCCTCTGCCCTCGACTCATTACCTGTAGTAATGGCACCTGTTTGAACTTGTTATCAGTATAAAAAACACCTGTCCACAACCTCAGACACTCACACTCCAAACTCCACTATGGTGAAGACCAAAGAGTTATCGAAGGACACTAGAAACAAAATTGTAGCCCTGCACCAGGCTGGGAAGACTGAATCTGCAATAGGCAAGCAGCTTGGTGTGAAGAAATCAACTGTGGGAGCAATAATTAGAAAATGGAAGACATACAAGACCACTGATAATCTCTCTCGATCTGGGGCTCCATGCAAGATTTCAAGCTGTGGGGTCTAAATGATCACAAGAATAGTGAGCAAAAATCCTAGAACCACACGGGGGGGAACTAGTGAATGACCTGCAGAGAGCTGGGACCAATATAACAAAGGCTATTATCAGTAACACACTGCGCAGCCAGGGACTCAGATCCTACAGTGCAGTACATGTCCGGGCCCGTCTGAAGTTCGCTAGAGAGCATTTGGATGATCCAGAAGAGTATTGGGAGAATGTCATATGACCCCTCCTGCGCCGCCAACTACCGACCAGTCTCTAACCTGCCCTTCATCTCCAAACTCCTGGAACGCTTGGTCTACTCTCGCCTGATCCGCTATCTCTCTGCTAACTCTCTTCTAGACCCTCTGCAATCCGGTTTCCGCACCCTACACTCCACGGAAACTGCTCTTTCTAAAGTTTCAAATGATCTCCTGACAGCAAAATCTCAGGGTAACTACTCATTGCTGCTTCTTCTGGATCTCTCTGCAGCATTTGACACTGTGGATCACCACCATCTCCTCAGCATGCTCCGCGCCATCGGTATCCAGGACACCGCTCTCTCTTGGTTCTCTTCCTACCTCTCTGACCGCTCCTTCAGTGTCTCATTTTCCGGTTCTACCTCCTCTCCTCTCCCTCTTGCTGTCGGGGTTCCTCAGGGATCCGTTCTTGGTCCTCTCCTCTTTTCACTCTACACAGCCCCCATTGGACAAACCATCAGCAGATTTGGCTTCCAGTACCATCTCTACGCTGATGACACTCAACTATACACTTCCTCCCCAGACATCACTCCTGCCCTGCTATATAACACCAGTGACTGTCTGTCCGCTGTCTCTGACATCATGTCCTCTCTCTATCTCCAACTAAACCTCACTAAAACTGAACTTCTAGTCATCCCACCATCTACTAACCGACCTCACCCTGCTATTTCTCTCTCAGTGTGTGGTACCACCATAACTCCTAGGCAGCAGGCCCGCTGTCTGGGGGTTATACTAGACTCTGATCTGACCTTCACCCCCTATATCAAATCCCTTGCCTGCTCTTGTCACCTGCACCTCAAGAACATCTCCAGAATCCGTCCATTTCTCACTGTGGAAACAACTCAAACTCTCATTGTTGCTCTTATTCATTCTCGTCTTGACTACTGTAACTCCCTACTTGTTGGTCTTCCTCTCTGTAAACTCTCCCCTCTCCAATCTGTCCTGAATGCAGCAGCCAGGCTTGTCTTTCTTTCCAGCCGCTATACTGATGCCTCTACCCTGTGTCAGTCTCTGTACTGGCTGCCTATTCAGTACAGAATACAACATAAACTCATCACTCTCACACATAAGGCTCTCCACAGTGCTGCACCCCCATACATCTCCTCCCTTATCTCTGTCTACCACCCTACCCGCTCTCTCCACTCTGCTACTGATCTAAGACTACACACCTCACTCATCCGAACCTCCCATGCCCGTCTCCAAGATTTTGCACGTATTGCACCAGTTCTCTGGAACATGTTACCCCATGTGATCAGGCACACTCACAACCCTCACAGTTTTAAGTGCGCTCTGAAAACTCATCTTCTTAGACAAGCCTATCAAGATCCCTAATTGTCAACCCCCCAAATTCTGTCACAGATTCGTCACTTCCTGCACTTTGGCACCCACAGGCACTTATCTGTATATCGATGTAATGGTTGGGATGGCAGGTTCATCCACATTTTATGTGTACTACCCTATATTTATGTAACATGGCTGGTCCATTGTAAACCAAGCACTTGTCACCCTTTGTTTCACCCATACACCCTAATAGATTGTAAGCTCTTGCGAGCATGGCCCTCACACCTTGTGCCTCATTTGTCAGTAACTTTTTTATAATGTAATGTCTGGTTTGTCTGTGCTTATTCCCTCTATATTGTAAAGTGCTGCGGACTATGTTGGCGCTATATAAATAAAGATTATTATTATCAGATGAAACCAAAGTAGAACTGTTTGGTAGAAACACAACTCCTCGTGTTTGGAGGAGAGAGACTGCTGGGTTGCATCCAAAGAACACCATACCTACTGTGAAGCATGGGGGTGGCAACATCATGCTTTGGGGCTGTTTCTCTGTAAAGGGCCAGGACGAATGATCCGTGTACGTGAAAGAATAAATGGGACCATGTATCGTGAGATTTTGAGTGCAAACCTCCTTCCATCAGAAAGGGCATTGGAGATGAACCGTGGCTGGGTCTTTCAGCATGACAATGATCCCAAGCACACCACCAGCTCAACAAAGGAGTGGCTTCGTTAGAAGCATTTCAAGGTCCTGGAGTGGCCTAGTCAGTCTCCAGATCTCAACCCCATAGAAAACCTTTGGAGGGAGTTGAAAGTCCATGGTGCCCAGCGACAGCCCCAAAACATCACTGCTCTAGAGATCTACATGGAGGAATGGACCAACATACCAGCAACAGTGTGTGCCAACCTTGGGAAGACTTACAGACGTTTGACCTCTGTCATTGCCAACAAAGGATATATAACAAAGTATAGAGATGAACTTTTGTTATTGACCAAATACTTATTTTCCACCATAATTTGCAAATAAATTCTTTCCAAATCAGATAATGTGATTTTCTGGATTTATTTTCTCATTTTGTCTCTCATAGTTGAGGTCTACCTATGATGTCAATTACAGGTCTCATCTTTTTAAGTGGGAGAACTTGCACAATTGGCGGCTGACTAAATACTTTTTTTCCTACTGTATGTGGTACAATTTAATTTATGGAGCCCTGTTAGTGGCTGATATAATGTTACCTTTTTACTGAATTGTTGTGCTCGAGGCTTGATTTTAGGAAAATGGCAGGTGGGACTTCTTCATCCTTTGCACATTTCCCTGCTGGTAAAATAAAAGACAAAAATAAAATAAAACATAATTAATATATTTAAGGGGATACATTTATAGCAGTCACAGAATTTCACCGTCATATAACAAATGTAACAGAAAATGCAAACATGTGTAAATGGGCAAATGTAAAAGAGCAAGTACTTTCATATATACTTTCTGACAGTAGGTTAAATAATAAGATACAATATTAGCAAACATCTAAAAGGAACACAAAACATGTTATGTTCTGATTCCAGGGGATTCTATATCCTGGTAATCTCACCATCTCAGAGATTCTTTTATTTGCTGTCTCTGCTACACCCTTTAGCCCACTGATGAGTCTGGCACTACAGATCAAACACATTTTGGGGTTCTATAATAAGGGTATTGTTCAGAGACTTTAGGGTTCAGTTTGGTGGGTTGCAGTTTTCAAGGCAGGTGCTCCCACAAGGATCAGGAACAGGGCAAATCTATGGAGTAACTAGGTATTCAAAAACCGTAATTTGATACTATATTGCCTGGGTCAATAGTTATGATAGGACTGTACCCACCACAAGCTGAACTGCCTGCAATTGGTGCATTTCTGGAGACAAATACAGTCACATCATGATTCGGCAAATAAACAGTGGGGGGACAAAGACAGGTACATGACTGATGGAGAGTCAAATGTGGTTTCACTCATGGAACGAAAGAGTAGTAGTGATAACTGTCCCTAGGAAACTGTCCCGTTAGCTTTCCCTAGAGCTCACTCTACACTTACCCCGAACACCAGAACCTCTATCCCTAAAGTTAACTCTCAAGTCTTTCTCTCAAAAATATCCCTAAGATACAACTGACCCAAATACAGCAAGTGGCTCTAAGACTCAGCAAACACTAGGCCCAACTAATACCCTATCTATTATACTGAAGAACTACAAACTCTAGAATACGGCCACAAGGAACTAAAACAAGAAACAGTATATATTGTATACTGACACAACTGAACTAGACAAGAGACTTCAAGAAACTATAATGTAACATATCAGGACTAGCTAGGGCTTTGCTCTACCCTCTGCACAGATTGTCAGATTGTCTTAAGCTTTACAGAGACCTAAAAAAGCTAACAACTCATGTGCACAGCCAAGTCAGCTGACAAGCAAGAACCCTGAGCAGTTGCTATGTACCTATTCTAAACATACAGACAACAGAAGACAGACCTAACATAGAAACTCTTTGTAAGTCAATAAGCAGGAGAGGAAAAATGGGAAGAGAGTTCCTGCCATTCATAACAAAATTATGACAGACTCGCTTACAAAATATTTTACCTGTGCACTGATCTGTAAAATCCCCATGGTAAATGCTACATGCAGCTACATGACATAAGTAGCACTTCATAGGTATGAGGCCAAAGAATAAGTAGGCAATGAATGAAGCATATGCTGTGTAACGAAACACAATGTGTCGCGATATGAAAAAATATGTATATTCTCCAAACAGGTACTATAAATTGTGGCACAAGTTAACGGCAAGGATTGCTTCAAAATTCTCCAATTTACTGAGAAACATGATTGATGGTTGTGCGTAAAAATTTGGGTTTACTCAAAATGTTTCTTCTTCTCTTGATATCAGCAGCGGAGCGTAAAGAAACTCCGTGACATGATTGATAGCTGAGCATCCAGGAACCTTAAGACAAGAAACATTTAGGAGAAATCTGCAGAGTTAAGTTTGAATAACAGCATGGCCCTGTGCTAATTGTACTGCAAAGAGTAATTGGATTGTCTGAGTTTACTGCCGAGGTCCTATCAGCACTGGAGAAGGTCCAACAGTGGAAATTAATCGACAAAACTGAGAATAAATGACATAATAAAATAAACAATTATATTATTATATTACAATATAATTCAAATTAACTATGGCTTCTAACTATTACACCTGAACATCTCCTCCCAGAAAGAAGAAATTAAGAAACATAAAAAGAATAAATTGAACTTAATTTCTGTAGCTCAACTAGAAACTAGTGAGAAACAGCCTGCATGAAGGTAAGGACAAGCTTTCTTGGTATCCAGTAGATGAGTTTCAGAATTTGACCCTGTTGTCTACTTTCCTACAGTCCCCGGCATTCTCATTTATTGCATAGAGTACAATCCCCTTTTCTCCAACCCACTATCCCCTACACACGAGCAGTTTTTATTACAGGAACAGCCGTCCACCCTGCTATATACATTACATAGCATGGTTAAAAAAGGGACATAAATCAAACAAGTTAAAAAAAAAAGGGCAGTGAGAAAAAAGGATGAAAAGGAGGGGTAGGTAATTTTGGAACATTGTTTACCCTCTAAATAGAGAGATACATGGAACCCATAAGGCGTGTACCAATCTGCCCTAAAAGAAAGCATTTCACTCCTGATTTTAAAGGGATTGTCTCACTACAGGCTTTTGCATTCATCTTGTGCATTTTCACTAGCCTACAGCTTCAAATCCAGGGGCGTGTCTCTCTTCCCAGTAGACGGCTCTTCCCTCACTGAAGACTAGTGACCTCGTCACCCCCCTCCCTGCTCCCTCCTTAGTCATCCTCATCATTCTGTGGGAGTAGTGAGAGAGAGAGGATGTGACAGCTATGCACTGGTCAGTTCTCATGTCTGCAGAGCTGTCACCTACCTCCACAGGCTCCTTGAAACCAGAACACTTGCATTGCTGTAAAGTTATACATACAGCCCCCTAATATTACAGAAAGTGACATCTTGTCATTGTGTCTAGCAGAGTGTATTAAATGTGTGTTATATGGGTGGGGGGAGTGACTTTAGCATTTCCCAGATCCTTCTCATCAGAGCTGTCCCTGGTGCGATGCAGAGCAGCTTTTAGTTTCACTTTCAAACAGCTCAGGGAGGAGTAAGCACAGAAAGTGCAGGCAGCCAATCATAGCACAGGGGTCATGTCCCACAGAGGGGGCATGTCCCATCCAGGGGTTGAACTAAATATCAGGTAGCCAATCACAGCAAACCCCGACCCCAGGCTTCAGATTTAGCTTTAGACTCTCACAGAGTAGCTCATAGCAGCTATACTAAATGATTTTATGTAATACAAATGAATTGCAAAAGTGCTTATTTTTACTGTGGGGCAATTAGACTGGATCCACATTCAAAATAAAAAATTAGTATGTTTACTTAAGTGTTAAAGGGGTTGTCCAGCTCCTATAAAAACAAAAAGAGATACTAAGCTGCTAGTGCCCAATAAAAAAAAATACATACTCACCTACCTCTGCTTCTCCGTTCCATTGCTGGGTCTCTACAGGCTTCTGGTTACTTTCTTCTTCTTCTGAATGGGGACGCCACATTGGTGTCCCCATGGAAGGATGTACTGGACCCTAGCAGCTACAAAATTATTAGCAACTCTAATACAATATTTAATTGTACAATAAGATGTAATGGCAGAGCCAACAGGTCCAAAGGACATACATGGGTGTTTAAGATGCTGTGTAAAGAGACAGTGTATGTCTACTAAAAGGCCCCATACACATTAGAGAAAAGTTTTTCAAACCTGAATGACCAGACAATTAACCAAGAGCTGTTCACATCATGTTTGTGTTGAGCATTTAGCATGTTCAATCCCGGCATAAAAGCTACAATGCATCCATCACCCACAGGGATCCAGTGTAAAAAATAAATAAATCACTGCTGCCAAGGTATCCATTTACCTAAGACTGATGCCATACAGTGTCATCAGTGTCCAATCTAGTCATGTTGTTGAAAAATGGATACCTTTAAAACGGTTGATTTTTTTTTTTCAAATAAATTGAAGGTACTGCGGCCCTGAAAAAAGGAAAAAAAATTCATACTCACCTCTTCCTTACCTATCTTCCAGGGCTGACTCTGTGGGCTGTTGGGTGAAGAGTTAGGCCATGTTCACACGGCGTTTTTGGACGCGTTCAGAGCGTTTCCTTGCCCAAAACCTCGTCCAAACCACATCAAAACCTCGCCTGAAACACGCTTCTTCAGATGAGGTGTTTGACTAGGCTTTGATCAGATTTTGATCAGGTTTTGGATCAGGTTTTCGACGAGGTTTTCAACCATACAAATGAATAGCCAGGACAAAAACCACGGCGAAAACCGCGGCACAAATGCGCCAGAACCGCGCTTAAATCCACACTGAAAACCGCGCCTACAAGGTGGTTCAAGAATTGACATGACACTTCTTTTTCATTGCTTCCAAAGAAGCGTGTAAAAACCTTGTCATGTGTGAACTACAACGAGGTTTTACATAGGAATCAATTAAATGAACTGGGGGCGTTTTGGACGAGGTTTCCAGCGAGGAAACGCTCCGAAAACCTCGTCCAAAAGTCAGTGTGAGCATGCCCTTAGGTGAATATCAGTTTTCATGTTTTATCAAGGCAGCAGTACCGTACATTTTTTTTTATCTATTAACAGCTTCAGCATGTATATTTTGTTTTTTACTTCACTGATGGATGGAACAGCATAGTCTTCTACGCTATTCCACTCCTTTTTTTTAAACAGTATACCGAATGGACAAGAAACGGTTAACCATATGGATACTATAAACATAGAGACATGTTTACCTATATAAGCTAAACTGTATCACCTCCCTGCCGGCCCCACTGAAATCCATTACTCGCGGCGCCTATTCACCGCAACTCATTGACATGTCACTTATCTCCCCGCACGTACAATACGATCGTATTGTATGTGCGGGGGGACGAGGTGTAATCCATAGGCCGAAATTACGCCCTGTGAACATACCATAAAAGACAAAGCGGAGAGTTGTACACATTTGGCTACATTTTTTTTCTTCTTCAAACTTGCATAAACAGCTTTCAATCAAGTATGTATGCACCTCAAGGCAGTGTAACGTCAGGGGTAGCTTTCTGAAATCCAGTAACACAGGGGAGCTGAGCTAAAACAAGCTTTTATTGCATCTCTAAAATCAAGGAGGCCCGAGAATGCTCATGAGTTTTGAACCAACATTAATTTCTAAAAGGAGCTTTGCCACAAAGCAAAATCCCTTTTCCATGGCAGTACTGAGTACAGCCGAGCGAGTGGGTTTGGCTATATTCATAACTTCCATAGACATAGATGGGAAAGAGCTGTGCAAGCACAGCTATCTTCCTGTTCAGAGCAAGCTGACCCCAGAAAGAGATTTAGACTTGCGGCAAAATCCCTTTAATTGTTGCATACTGCCTAAACCAAACTACCACTTGTTATGTAATCTTATCCAATGACAGATAAAAGCTTATTAACACGCCTGTATCTCCCTACTGGGATGGATGGGTGCAGGTCATGGAGTATTCATGGAGTTCCTATTCCTATCTCCTTCGTAATGACACGTGAACAAGTGAACATATTTTTCCTTCTTGTGGGTCATCTCTGGTCCTACCTGCAGGAGTAGCTAAGGCTTATACCAGTGTCTGGCTTCTCTCTGCCGTGTTGTCCCGGTGGCTGGTGGAGCTTTGGTCCTGGTGTTTGAGACATGACAGCTTTCAGTGGTAGCAAAACCAGGTGGGTAAATTTGGGATCTTGTCGGTCATCGGATTATAAATTATGTAACAAGTATTGGTTTTGCTGAGGACGTTTGCTATGATTAAGAACCGGATGTTGATTAGTTAACATGTGAGTGGTCCTAAATCTCTTGATTTTATCAAAAGTAATAAAATAAACGTTAGTTTATCCCTGCTATTCCATATTGCTGGAATATAATATTCAGAATATCACTCCTGCTGTAAGTCACTGCCTAGGACAAAAAAGCCTGATGTTTGTTTTTTTTCTCCTTCATCCCCTTTCTATGAATCTTGGGCCAATTTGCTACCCACTGCTTGATAACAGTGCAGTTCCCATGAAGAGTGAAGTTATGCACAGATTCTTGCCACCCAAGAGCAAAGGGGTTGTTACCAAGCAAGAAAGGCCTATCTCTTGAAGGGCCACATAGATGTCACGTGACTTGAGAACTTTTGGACCATTTTATTACTTTTTTTGCATTTAAATCTTAAAGCAAAAATTTTTTTTAAAAAAAACATTAGTCGTAGGAAAGAGATCAAAAAGCTTATGATATGCATGGGATTTTGACACTGGCCAGAACTCGATGCATAACCTTGTTGTTTGAATACTTTTGACAATTAAAACTTCACTGTACAGATAAGGCGGATAGAATACACTGGAAAGGTCAGCATATGCAAAACCCATTCTCAGCTTTCATGAAAGAAATGTGCTAGTTTATATCTTCTGCTGCATTTGACTGTCTAAGAAATGCATTACAGAAAATATGCTGGTCTGGCACAGATAAGGAAAATGGTATTAAAATGATGTTTAAATATTTTCTTATCTTACATGTGTTGGTCATGACATTTTCTATATCTTCTGCTATACAACATGATTATAACTTCAAATTCAAGGAAATGACTCAAAAGGAGTCATAAATCAGTCTTCCAGGACTGACAAGTACAGTCAGGTTTGTGTACTGCAGGTCTAAGGTCCTTCAAGGGCCACAAACTCCCATTTTATTTCTATATTCTTTGGAGGCAAAAAGCGAGGAAAACAAAAAGGCTGCATTTGGTTTCAGAAGAAAAGAAAACGGTTTAGCAAATCCATTCTAAAATGAGAGACTTTTAAAGTGCAAACACCAATTGTAAGGCGAGAAACAGTTCATGCACGTCTTATATTTATGACAATGCAAACAAATGGTGTGCCATAGTATCAGTAATGGAGGGCCATTCCAAGGGTATCATTTCCATCTTGTACAATAGTCTTCTAGTGTAGTAAAACGAAATGGGAATTGTTGATGGGTAACATATCAGAAGAGGCCTAAAAATCTCTGTACTACTCTCGTAGCTCATCTGTTGATTATACAGGCTGCTAAGTATCGCCCTAGAAAAGGGTCCTGATGTCCTAAATGTGCTCAGCACTCTGACTTGTTCTATCACCACACATTGCATTGTCCCCAAAAATTCAGAGATTGAAAGGGGTTTTCTCACCTCATTGATTAGCTTTAAAACACATAGGCAAAGGTAAATAAAGATAATTACCAAATAAGGATAGATTCCAGGATAAATCAGAGGGAAAATGGATGATAACATTTAAAAAAGACTTTATTTAACGCAACATTAAAAGTTCTATATGGTGAATAACCCACTCTGCATGTCGATGGTTCTTACTTGTGGCATGAAGTAAGAGAGAGAAGTCAAAGTATTTAAATAAAAAATCATTGCCAAAGGGACTTAAACAAACCCAACCTCTAAAGTTTAACCTTTATTAAACAGACATGAAACTCCTTTGGCGAGACTTATTTGGTTGGAGCATGCTGGGGATCCTATGGGACTGTCTTTTGTCTGTATTGGAAAAATTAAGATGTCACCCAGGAAGGGTGATATTGATAGAAAACTCTTGTGTTAAACAGAATGGACCTATGGACTCAGGACGATGCAGCCGGAAGGTTTAAATGAGTTATTGCACTTTGGATCCAATAAGAAGTAGAACCAGCTTCAATCCGATTGATCCATAAAATTCAAGTCTTGACTTCCGGTTCCGGCGCCAGCCTGGAGAGTCGCACCTAAGGAAGCTCCGGCGCGGCGGGCGACAATGGACAAGATATACTGGGCAGAAATACCACAACACTCCCAAGATCGTGGCTCCAAGGACATCATTACCTGGAGAGCTGCTGCAGCAGGCGAGCGGAGTGCGCGGGTGACGAGCGGCGCTGAGAGGAAGCGCCGAGGAGAAGACGTGCAGCCGACACTAGTAAGCCAAGAGCGAGGAGAGTCCACCACATCGAGACCCCCGGCCACTGCCAGCTAAAAACTCCGCGGGAACTCCAAAGAGACTGGAGAGAGCACAGGCGTGTGGGCGGGTGCCTTTTCGCGCACATATCAGTCGCGCGGAGTAGAAGAACTCACAGTAAGAACTCCACTGCTAGCACGCTGAGGGAGACGCGCCGGCCCGCCGCCGCAGCGCGATCTGTGACCATCACCCGCGGCAGATCCGAACGACGCCTAGCTAGGTCACCAGAGATGAGGCTCACTCCAGTAGACTGTTGAGTACTTATGCTGGCCCCACCGCCTGTCCCATTCTGCCAGCCTCCCACGTGGCGCCGCACTGGACAGTACTGTTGACCAGTAGCCGTTAACTGGTTCATATAGAGGAGTGATTATGCAGGCAACATTGGAGTGGGAACTGTGCTGAAACCTCACCGAAGCTCACTCTGTTATTCAGTGCTAGGTCTGCACGGACTATTACCTCCACAGCAGCTGCACTCGAGCTTCATCAGTGTTTACCCATTGAGCACCTGCAGGCACATGAGCCTATTGTACTCGACACTGCCGCATCCTATAGGGCCACTGTCCTGCAGGTGCACGCCTAGTGATCACGTAACGCATGCTGCTCATCTTGCTTACTGTGAACAACTATTGACTCTGCAGCACCATTACAGTCTCGCTCTGATTCTTGCAGTGGGAGAATTGCTCACCCTAGCCCCCCTAGACTCTCCTAAATTGCTACAGGCCCACCCCTACCTGATTAAAAGAGCCCTATAAAGTAGACACTGCGCCTATCATACTAGGGGACAGCACCTTGAAGACCCGCCGCTTTATAGCCCATAGCCCAGTGACTTCATGATCTCTGCTCTCCGCTCTGCTAAACGCTGGACTCTTTAAGGCTATATCAGCATACTGCTCTACACTGTCTTCTGCTGCAGTATATAACAAGCGCCGGGTCATTGTACATCTGAAGCTTTCAATCTCCGGCACCCCCCTCCACTCCGGACCTTGCTAACTCACTCCAGGCCCTTCTCTTATTGGCTAAGGGACTTGGTGGCTATAATTACTCTCAAACTATTGCACTCACTCCAGCCAATGCCTATTGTCACAGATATTTTACCAACTAAGAAAAAGTGCTCGGACGAGGCCGTATAAGACTAGTCATCTTAACACCCCATCTCTCTCCGCCACAAAATCTTACTTCTCTATAGTGCATGGAAAAGTTCTGTACAAAATGGGACGTGCTAAAGCCAATAAACAGCCAGGGAAAGAGGGACAGGTCCAAAACATCCCTTCCCCAGGAAGCTTTCCGAGCAGGACATCCCTGGAAGATACGCCCACAGCGTCAGACTGGGATATTCCAACCCCACCTCATCAAGACCCAGACCCAACCTCAGGGGCGGTGAACTCCCTGGATCTCCATCAATCCAAACGTACAGGGGGACCACAAATGACACAAGACCTCCCTAGTTCCAATTTGAAAGCTCTAGCGGCGGACGTTGCAAAACGCATCTCGGGTGACATAAAAGCATCCCATGCGGCTACAGTAGAACAGATGTTCACCCAGGTTAAATCAGATTTGCGAGTGCAGGCGGGACGTCTAGATGAACATGATACACTGATGCAGGAATTGAGAGATGAAGCCGACAGAATGCGCACTCAGCTTCTAGATATCACCCAAGAGAATGAAAGACTATCCGGCAAACTCGAAGACTTGGAGAACCGTTCCAGAAGGAACAACTTGCGAATAGTCGGCATTTCAGAAATGATCCCTGCCAGAGACTTGGTGGCTTTGTGCGAGCGAGACCTGCCAGAAGCCCTCGGTCTCAGGGGCCCATGTAAAGTAGAGAGAGCCCATCGCCTCGGCCCAGACCTTCGCAGTAGAGATAAACCGCAGAGAGACTCTGGCATCCCGGATCCACTGAAGGAAAGACCTCGTCAGGTCATAGTGAAGTATCTAGACTTCACCGACAAAACAGCAATCCTGAGGGCCTTCAGAAGGCTAAAGAGAGACCTCACCTTCAAGGGCCGAAGAGTTTTAATCTTTGAGGACTTCTCCGCCGATGTGGTAAAAAAACGCAGGGCTTTCTCTCCCATCTGCTTAGCATTATTTCACAACCAAATGAAATTTGCTCTGCTATACCCGGCAACCTTAAAATTTTTTCATAAAAATGGAAACATTTCAACTTTCATGTCTCCGACGGAGACGAAGGCTTATCTAGACAGACTGAAAATACCGGAATCCAAGACGCCCTCGCCTACGACCCTAGCCAGACTGCCACCCTCTTCCAGATTCCAGCTCCTTGCCGTAGATAACTCCAAATTGGAAGATGAAGAGGCACATGCAGCCAAAGCTATGACCCCGAAGGAGCAAAGAAAGTGCTCTGCCTTAAAGATGGGAGAATGATATTGTAGTCACGCTTTATTTCTATGAGGCCCAGAATTGAGCCGTCCTCATTTAATAACTGTGTGTGAGTTATTAAGATGTCACCTTCTAAGCATAGTATATTCTAAGTAGGTATGTTAACCTTTTTTTCTCTCTCTCGCCCGCCGTGCGAGAGTTATACAATTTTTCTGTCCTTAGTATTTGATAAGTACGATTTTCTCCAGATGGAAAAAAGTGAAGTCCTATGGCACTTCCTACTGAGAGAGGAATATTTTTCCCTTTCCTTTCCCCCAGAGTACTCCTAGTCTGTAGACCAACAGTTAGAGATTGTTGTAGTTACGTTTTTTTTTAGCTTTCCTGCCAGAGGCCGCTATGTCCTACTAGTCTTTTACACCGGTTATGAAGATAATAACCTGGAACGTTAAAGGCCTACGCTCCCCAGGCAAACGCATAATGATCCTAAGACATTTAAAGAGGTTGAAAGCAGACATAGCCCTCCTGCAAGAAACTCACCTGTCTAGGGAGGATTTTGTACGTATGCAACGGTTATGGGTGGGACGGGTGTTTGGCTCACCAGCAATAAATAACAAGGCGGGAGTTCTGATTCTAATAGGGAAGAGTTGCGAGGGTCAGGTGATACACCATGAAAATGATCAGGAGGGCAGATGGGTAAATGTTAGGGTCCAGTGGGGGGAGGAACTTCTCTCTTTCCATAATGTTTACGGCCCAAACACCAACAATCCCACCTTCCTTGAGGACCTTGTCCCTCGGATTCTAGGGGACCCTACTGACCGTAAGATCCTTGGGGGAGATTTTAATGCAGTCATGTCCCAGATAGAAGATAGAAGGAGGGAAACAAGCCGTATTCATAGCCCAGCCACAAGTTCATCGCCCCTCTCGTTATTTGCTGAAAAGCTAGGTGTTTTGGACTCCTGGCGCACCTTGAACCCAGATGGAAGGGAGTACACCCACTACTCCCACCCTCATGGTTCCTGGTCTAGGATTGATTATATGTTCACAACGCAATGCCTGCTTCCCAGGGTGGAGGATGTGGTGATAGGGGATCTGGTCATCTCTGACCACTCACCAGTCAGCCTGATGCTCCAAGAGTCAATACAACGAGGTACAGAGTATATTTGGAGGTTCCCATCTTTCCTGGCTAGAGATGAAGACTTTAGGGTCACCCTGCAGGGGTGGTGGCTGGAATTCCAATCTACTAATATAACACACCAAGACACGCCCCATTTGTTCTGGGACACGGCGAAAGCTGTGCTACGAGGAAGTTAATATCATATGTCTCAGGCTATAGGAGGAAGACACAGGAGAAAATAAACTTGCTGAGCAGCAGACTTAGGGAAGCATACACTACTTTCTTATCGTCCCCCTCAGAAGAGCATAAGCAGAACTGGGTGACAACCAGGAAGGAATATGAAACGTGGGTGGAAAGAAGGGAACAATTTAGAAAATCTCGATCTGATGCACAATTCTTCCGCTATGGCAATAAGCCAGGCAAATTATTAGCAAGATTGGCCAGAGGTACCCGCCCGGCGGTCTCAATACCAGCGCTCCAGACGCCAGAGGGAATAGTCAGGAAAAAAAGGGAGGAGGTTGTGGAAGTCTTGCGCTCCTTCTATCAAAACCTCTATACTGATGAGCATCTCAATGACCAGAGCTCAAGGGAATGGTTAAATCGAATCGTGGGAGTCTTAGGTGCCCCGATAGAGCTCGTAGAAATAGAAATAGCGATCTCGAGGCTGCAGAATAACAAGGCGCCGGGCCCGGACGGCTTTACCGGCGAGTTCTTTAAGTCAGTAAAGACACAGGTAACTCCCACCCTACAGGCCCTGTTCAATTCTTACCTCTCTGGATCAGCCATTCCAAAATCAATGAATACTGCCCATATCAAAGTACTGGCCAAGGAAGGTAAAGACCCGCTCCAGCCCTCCTCGTATAGGCCTATCTCACTGATAAATGTCGACCTCAAATTATTAGCGAAGATTATGGCAGACCGCCTGGCTCCGTATATCCCAAAATTAGTAGGAACGCACCAGGTGGGCTTTGTCCAGGGGAGGTCAGCTGTCATGAACGTAAGGAAAGTGCTCCTAGTGCTAGACGAAGTGAGGAGGAATCCCCAGATCCACGCGACCTCAGCACTAATTACCGTGGATACGGAAAAAGCTTTTGATAGCGTGGACTGGGGATGGCTGAACCTGGTCTTGGACAAGATTGGCCTACAAGGTCCGTATAGAACTTTCCTATCAGCATTATACCAATCGCCGGAAGCGAGAATTTGCCTGCCGGGTTTCCTCTCCCAACCCTTTCCACTAGCTCGAGGAACTAGGCAGGGATGTCCCCTGTCCCCTTACCTATTTAACCAAGCTCTCGAGCCTCTAGCTAAACTCCTACTCTCGTCCGATATATTCAAGGGCATCAGGATAAGAAACCAAGAATTGAAGCTAGCACTCTTTGCAGACGATGTCATTTTCTTTATGGAACATCCAGAGAGAGACGCATCTGCCTTACTCCAACAGCTGCGAATTTTTAGAGAGTGTTCGGGTTTCAAGATTAATGAGTCAAAATCAGAAATACTCCCCCTACTCACTAATAATCCCCAGTGGGCGTTAGATCCAACTTACCCTCTGTCTGTGGCAAAATCCTCTATCAAATACCTTGGAATTCTTCTAGGCAAATCCCCAGAGTCCCTGTACCATCTGAATGATCCCCCTCTCATACTGAAAATCAGCAGAGAACTACATAGGTGGTCTAGTCTTCCCCTTTCGCTACTGGCAAGATACCACTTAATAATCATGATTAGTTTCCCCAGACTTCTTTATCCTATGCAGACGATCCCTCTTCTACTGAAACACTCAGACTTGAAAATATTAATATCTAGTTTTTCTAGATTTATATGGGCATCCAAAAGGCCGAGGATCGCTATGTCGAAACTCATGCTACCTAAACAGTGCGGAGGGGTAAACCTGCCAGCCCTTCGCAAGTATAATTTGGCCTGTCTTTTTAGACATTGCAGTGATTGGGTGAAGCGGACGTCCCACTACTCAAATTATGCCTTAGAAGCCTGCCTGGCAGCGCCATGGGACCTTACGGCCCTATTGCATACCAGATACGCGAATATACCAAAGAACGTTAGGTCTTGTATACTGATGAGGGACACCATAGCAACCTGGAGGACATGTCGGAAATTATTTAATCTACCGATGATCCTAAGTAAACATATGCCCATTTTAGGTCACCCGGAGTTCCGTCAAGGGATAGGGAACACACATCTTAGCTTGTGGCAGGCGAAGGGTATTGTCAATGCGGGGGATCTCTTTAGTAAACGGAGTGGAAACACTCACAGGTTCATGTCATTTCAAGAACTACAAGGAACTTACCAGGTTCCTAGTCACCACTTCTTAACTTATGGTCAAGTTATGAGCTTTTTGAAAAGCAGAGTTATCCGCCTAGAAATGGAAGTCCCAGCTAATATGTTCGACTCGATATTGGGCCCCGCTACGAGCCTTCACTCCCTTTCAGCTATTTATAATAAGCTGAGGGAACTGAACTCTCAAATATGGGAAAACAGGCTATTCTCCTGTTGGGAAAAAGTCTTTCCTGACCTCGCAATGCCGGAGTCAGTCCTAAAAGGCTGGAACCAAACGTGCAAAGCGGTCATAAATGAAAAGTGGCGAGAATCGCATTTTAGATTCATACATAAAGCCATCTTTGGGTTTAACATACCCCCCCATTATCTGGCCCCCAACCGTATCTTGGCATGTCCCAAATGTGGAGAGCTCAAAACCAACATGATACACAGCATGTGGTCCTGTCCCAAATCTCAGGCCTTCTGGAAATCCCTTGTCTCAGCCTTGAAAGACTCAGGAGAGTTTGCGCTCCCCTTCACGCCCAAAGCCCTTCTATTCCACGACCTCCCTGAGGGATCAAAACACTGTGCCTTGCTACGGATCATCTTGGTGGCTGCTAAGAGATCTTTACTGGCTAAGTGGCTTGAACCAGAAATACCCTCCATAGGGGAAGTCTTATCCCATGTAAAACACTACCTTTACATGGACCGCTTGGAGACTGAAGTCCTCAAGCTATCTCAAACCGAAAGATTTTTTACTCGGTGGACCCCTTTTATTAAGGCATTTCTAGACAGGGAAGAGATTAACTCACTTGTAACCCCTTTCAGAATGACCAGATGGTATTTAGAAGGGGAACTGACTAATACGCTGGGGGTACTTAAAGTATAGTACTCATCGCCTAACTATGGGAACCAAACCCTAGAAGGCCCTGGGGAACCATATGGATAGGCTATCTACATATATCAGACAGTATGGACCTGCTTGATCGATTTCGATCCATTTTTGGCACAAACACTGAATCTCTGGTGGAAAAAGTTACTTTTTTTTTTTTTTTTTTTCAAGTTGTGATGTTGTCTTTTTCCCTTTTCCCTTTTTATGCTCACATGTCTCATGGGAATGTCATTTGCAATTGGTGCATAACATGCTTCAAGAATCGAGAAGTTCTTATAGATCGCTATGATCCAGAGACATGAATGATGCTATTGTCCATGTCAGGTACTACTATGTTGTCGCAAAACTATTACTTGTAATATGGCATATGTACATGTACTTTTACTTAAATTACACTTACCCTCTTATGATGTTGAAAATAATAAAAATATGTTTAAAAAAAAAAAAAAATTCAAAGTCTTTATTCTAAATCCATTAAAAGTATATGTAACAATGTTTAGAGCATATAAAACACATCACATTGTACTGTGGATGTTTGATTTAAAGATTGTAATCTATATTCACCCAGGGGTTTTACTCATACGTGATTGGAACGGAGGGGTTAAGATTTGTGCATAATTGCTGAACCCCAAAGGTTATCAGTAATCATAAATGTTTTTAAATTGATCTGATATATTAATTATTCTTGGTGTCTTAATAAAGGTTAAATTTTAGAGGGTGGGTTAGTTTAAAGGGGTTGTCTCACTACACTGATTCATCTTACCAAAGTCCCGTTTTCTTGGTTTCATTTTGAATTCAGGGGCGTGTTTACTGGCTTCTACTGAAGCCTAGTAGAAGCCAGGTCTGTAGCTATAGCAACCAGTGCTGACAGCCTATCAGGATAGATCAAACAGGTAGATAGCTATAGCGACCCGAAGAGCTGATGCAGCCCAGACAAGAGGGGATATCTAGGAATATGTAGGACACTGGTAATGGACACATATTACAAAGTGACTTGTTTTTGCAAGATCTTTAACATAAAAAGCAATCTTCGTAGTGAGACAGCCTCTTTAAGTCCCTTTGGCAGTGATTTTTTATTTCACAAACCCTATATGACCATTGTTTTTTTGTTTCTGTGAATCTCAAAGTATTTAAATAGTATTTTCATAGGGCCAATGGATGTAATCCAAGCACACATACCAATAAGAATAAAGATAACAAAGGCCAATCATAACTATTCGTACTAAATATAGCACCAAGACACACCTTGACTAGAAACAGTGGAGAAAGTCTCCCGTTGTTGAGAAGGGAATTATGTGATTGTCTTCCTGCTTTACTTAGGGCTCTACCGAGAGTCCAGGTAGAATACCCTTGTGCTGTTAACCTTTTTCTTACTTCTCTACTTTGTTCTTCAGAGAATGCCCTTTAGGTTCTGATTGTTTTACCAACTGGTATCAGTTGAATGGTACGTGATGGATAATTACTTGAAGTGTGTAAAATGGTATGCCCTGATGTATATTTTCTAAAGAAGTAGTAAGGGCAATATGTATGAAACGCGGCACCCCCCCCGACACTCATACTTCTTCACTGTAAGTTAGTGTAGCAATCGTCAGTATGTATGAAAGTGTCTCACAGCACTTAATAAATGTGTGCACATTTATGCACAAAAAAGTGTTGCATTGAGTGTCTGAGCTAAAATTTGCCTCAGCCTCTCCACTATGAAATTGGTATGGATTAGTAAGATAGTTTTGCATCACATTCTGTTCGAGACATAGTCATAAATGTGTCTGAGCGTGCAAATCTGGCGCAACATGCCCCAGTAGAATTGGCGCATATAAAAGGTTTTGCCGTAAGACAGTTCATACATCTGTTGGACAGGGGTTACGACCGTTTTTTGGCTCTAAGCACGCCAGAAAACTGGCGCAGCCCCGTTCATATATCTTGCCCTTTATGTCTAATGATGTCTCCCTTAAGAATATCTTAAAAGGAAATGGACATTATAGGTGAAATTCAAGTTCAAGTTCTTATCATTAACAAAATGAGTCCAATTTTTGATTTCAGACGCATCACCCTTCCACATGGTCAGAAGATCATATATATATCATCCGTACCAAATAATATGATCTATAAATGGCTTTATACGCAAGAACACACAATTCTGCTCCCCCCAAGCCCTAAAAAGATTGGCTACGGTGGGGGAAGCATTAGCCCTTTTGCGGCACCACAGATCTGAATGTAAAAACGTGTCAAACGAGAAAAAAACTGTGTACCAGTAAATTCTGAGTCACATCAATAACACATTCACAGAGCTCTACTGTGTTTACACTAAATTTATAGAAATGATGAGCAATGGGTGTAATTTCAAATTCATGTGGAACGCTAGGATATCAGGCAGGTACGTCACAGGTCAACCACAAGTCATTATCATGTCAGGCAAAGTCTTAAAAATTCTCAAGATATAGAGAAGGGTCACGCACACCTAGGAGAATATAGGATAGGCGGGTGCAATGTGGAAAAATATGGTCAGTAATATAAATGTATAGATCCACTGCACACCATGGGGATAGTAGAATGCAACAAGTGGTTTATTTCCCAATATACAAGTATAATTTGTTGAACTTTAGTCAAGGGTAAGTGCACAAAGTTCAAAATTGCATGGTTCACAGGTGTTTAACATAATTGGAATAGATGTCAAAAAATGTCGACGTTTCGGCGTTATCCTTTCTCAAGAGACATCTGTAAAAGAATAGAAATAGTGAATAACGAGAAGTAGATGAGTATGTAGGATATAGGAGTAGAGAGATAACAACTAGAGGAAAGCAAGGATTGAGACAAAAAGAAAAAGAAAAGAGGGAAAGGAAAAAAAGGAAAAAGAAAAAAAGATAGTAATGATCAACTAGGGAGAGATTCGAATAGAAGACAGCGTGGTGCCCACACAGAAGACATAAAGGGTATTAAGGGTATAAATAATGGAGTGATATGAAACATATCTTACCCAGTACGGACATGAGTGGATCTATACATTTATATTACTTAAAAATTCTCAAGACTTTTCGAGGGATTTTTTGAAGGATTTTGCCTGGCATAATGATTACCTGTGGCTGATCTGTGACGCATCTGCCTAATATTCCAGCATTCCACATGAATTTGCAACTACAACCATTAGGGTATGTTCACACAATGTAATTTTGGCGTGCATTTCGCTGTGTATTTGCGCTCTAATAAATGCGAGATGCACGCCGAAATTACGGTAATCCATGGAGAACTATGGATTTCGCCTCCTCTCCCTGCTCATACAATACGATCATATTGTACTGAATGTGTGGGGAGATAAGTGATATGTCAATCATTCGCAGCGAATACGCGCCGCGAGTAACAAATGCCAATGGGGCTGGCGAGCTGCCGCCCCCCCCCCCGCGCCGCGGGGGGTACGCACTTGTTAGCGCAAGCTCCCGAAACACACAATGTACTGCGGCACGTACTCTACGTGCCGAAATACATCGTGTGAACGAAGCCTTACTTCTTATTTGTATACATTTAGGGCGACGTGTATTTTGCACCAAAAAACTGTTGATGCCGTATTCTCTGTATAAATGAACTGTCGTACACCAAAGTATGCACCTAAAATAGGCATATCAAATATACTAGCAATGATGTGCTATGTGCCTTTTTTTGGTGTATTCCTAAATGAGTCGCATTAAATATGCTATACAAGGAATACCACACGCCAGATTTCTGACAGGTTTATTTATTCAGGCGCATTATACTCTCATTGCCTTAAAATTGGAAGTGGAAGCACCTCTTTTCCGACATGTCGCCCTTAGTGACTACATGGTATGGACGATGTATAGATGATCTGCATACTGGAAGGGTGATGTGTCTGCAGTCAAAACTGGATTCATTTAAGTTATCCTTTTTTTTTGCATATTTTACATATTTGATGCATTTAATGTTTTATGCTTTCTGCAGATCGTTTACTACAAAAAACTCAAAATTCTGGATAAGAAAAATCTGAATTCATTTTATTAACTATAACAATATGAACTCAAATTTCAGCTACAATGTTCAGACAGTCCATTTTCTTTTTGAATATTCTTCTTAAAGGAGTTGTCTCATTACGAGCTTTCAGCCTGTCAGTGTCCCTGGTAAGTTGAACTGTGGGGCGTGCTTCTTGGTCTGTCGTTCTGCTCCCTCTCCCCCCTCCCCTCAGCACACAGGCAGCTACGTAACTTCTATACAGGGGGGGAGGGTTTGCTCTCAGAGTCACCCTGTGTGTGCCTGCCTAGGTCTGTTGCAGGAGAGGGGTGATCTAGGGGTGTAAAAGAGGAATATGAAGCTGTGTGCTAATAGAGCAGAGGGGATGCATGTGTTCCTATATCCCCTGCTTAGCTTACAAGTCTCCACATCTCCAGCAACAACAAGGGCAGTGTTACTATACTCAGGATGTGTCCCTATTACAGGAGAACATAACGGCTTCACATGGCTGATTTGTATCGTCTTGGTTTAGTCACAGTTCCAAAGACATATCATGATTATAAAAACAGACGGGTCACGGTGTCACATCAATCTGTTTTAAGAGCAGGAGGAAGCAGGGACACACAGGGTTAAATCCAGGCAGCTCGGACACAGACGCCAGAAATCCTCCCTCCCCCCCCCCTCCTCCTCCCTTTACTACAGAAGCATTCTGTGCGGGAGGGGCTCTCTGCTCCGACCTGTCTTCAAAGGTGATGAGTCATTCAGACCTGACAGCCAGTAAGATAAGGATCAACAGTCGGCTACTATAGAGATTTGAGAAGCTGATGTGTAATACTAACAGGGAAAGCTCAAAATCAGTAGAACATTTGTAATGAACATATATTGCAAGCTGCTTGTTTTTTAAAGATCTTTAAATTAAAACCCAATCATTGTAGCGAGACAACCCCTTTAAGGGGAACATCATTAGACACAAATTTGGGCGACATGTATGAACGGCAAACGTCTGGCGTCTTTTCAGCCCGAGATCTAGCGCAGCCCCGTTCGCTATATTTTTAAAACTCCTGCACTCCAATATCGGGCGCATTACATAGCGCCCGCAACGCTTTGTAATGCGCCTGATTTCGAGGGGCATATGGGAGGTGGGGCGCACTAGAACCGTACGAAACTACATATTTATAGCTTCAGTACGACAAATCTAGGAGCATTACTGCTGGAACAGGTAAACCACTTTTAAAGTGCTTTACCTGAGCTAGAAGAGTCATTTCTGCACTATAATGCAGATTTATGACCCACAGTAAACCGGGTTAATTAATTCAGGCGCATTCCACACTACTGTAATGCGCCTAAAAAGTGGCGTCTAAGCGCCAAAAATCATACATGTTGCCCATAGTTACTATTTCTTTAATTAGGAAAGATACATCAGGGAATACCATTTTATACGCTTCAAGGAATCGTCCGTCACATAAATCGATATGAGTGAAATAATCAGAACCGAAATAGGGCCTTGTCTGAAGAATCAGATTATGTTGAACAAAATAGAGAAGTAAGAAAAAGGTTAACAGCACAAGGGTATCCTACCTGAACCATCGAAATAGCCCTGAGTAAAGCAGGAAGACCATCACAATTCCCTTCTCAACAACCGGGAAGTTTCTGTACTAGGTCACAGGGGTTTCCAAGTGACTTTATTTACTGTTTTAGTCAAGAATATCATCAGATTATTAGACTAATGAAAACTAATTTACAGATGTTATGGCAAGATGAAGTTGTGAAGGATATCTTACAACAGGGTTGTCAACTTGTTGCTCCCATAGGTCAGTCATTAGAATTCATGCTTTTACCCAGTCTTTTCTTTAATGATTATCTCGTCATCATTGTGGCAGGTATAGATGTGGTGATAATCACTGGAGTGTGTGTTCTTATGTAGACGTAGACACAGGTTTCAAAGATCATAAGTAATTATTAACAAATAACATACAAAATTACATACACTAGATATGTAGTTTACATGATTTTCTGTGCTGTCAGCAAACCAACGTATGTTGCTGCACACGCAGAGACCTAAAACTATGCATCAGTAAGAATTTAAATGCGATCCCCAAGGGTTTCCTACATAAAACGTCAGGAGGTGCTTAATAAACACCGTGAAGGCAATGTTGACTCCTTCAGATTTTGCAGCATTGAGGCAATAAGGAATGCACCCAGGCTTGGGAACGGGAAACAATGCCAATTCAGACATGAGGCTGGATTTATCAGTTACAAACAAGATCACCTTTGGGTATGAATCATAAATCAGATCTTTTGTATTATGTCTGACTGGTATTTCTCTTTATGTATATATTTGTGTTCAGTTTATTTTAGGAATCCAGACTGTTCAAATTTGCATAGAGGCGACTTCCAGCTGAATAACTTTTTGCCCTACTCTATTCAGACGGACATTATAAATCCAGATACAATACTTTGTCTAATATGCATAATTATACATATATTTGGTGTTTTCTAACTCTCCAGATTATGTGACCCACCTCAGTGATTTAACATTGATTTAGGTATCTGTTAGTCAGAACAGCTTTTAATTTTATATAATTATGTAAATGCATGTTTTGCCCTCATATTAACTCTGGTCAGGATTGGGCAGTTTAGTCTATTACATGCAGGTATGTCTCTGTGACATACAGTGGGTACAGAAAATATTCAGACCCCTTTTTTTACTCTTTGTTTCATTGCAGCCATTTGGTAAGATCCAAAAAGTTTAATTTTTTTGCTCATTAATGTACACTCTGCAACCCCCCCCCATCTTGAAAGGAAAAAAAACAGAAATGTAGATATTTTTGCAAATTTATTAAACAAAAAAAACTGAAATATCACATGGTCATAAGTATTCAGACATTGTCCTGTGACACTCATACTTAAAGGGGTTTTGCCACCATGTAATGTTGACGTGGGAACCTCCAAAATGGGTATTTAATCACTTTTCAAAATATATGTGATTACAAAAAGTGAAGACTCTGAGAGCTACAGCATTTCTCAATCCCCTTTAGTTACCTGAAAGCTTCCACTAGACACAACCAGAGGAGATAACAGGCCACAGTTGAAACACTTCTTATCTGATGACAGGGAAAATGAATGAGCTTTTAAGGCACAGGGTAGAAAGTGCAGTCTATGAGGCTGTGTCTTGCTGTATTGAGAATCCACTGTGTATGTTTATTATTTCACTTAAGTTTTGAGACGCTCCCTTATTCCTCACTCCTTACTCACCCCCTCCCTCTCAGCCCTGGTAAGAGGTAAGTAACTTGGGTCCTGGCAAGTCCCCTTTAACTCACATGCGGTCCATTTCCTCCTTGATTTGGTTCTGCTCCTTCATTGGAGTCCAGCTGTATTTAATTAAACTGATTGGACTTGATTAGGAAAGGCACAGACCTGTCTATATAAGACCTCACAGTGCATGTCAGAGTACATGAGGTCTAAGGAACTGCCCAAGGAGCTCAGAGAATTGTGGCAAGGCACAGATCTGGCAAAGGTTACAGAAGAATTTCTGCAGCACTCGAGGTTCCTAAGAGCACAATGGCCTCCATAATCCTTAAATGGAAGAAGTTTGGGACGACCACAACTCTTCCTCGAGAAGAGCCTTAGTGAGAGAGGTAAAGAAGAGCCCCAAGATCACTGTGGCTGAGCTCCAGAGATGCAGTAGGGAGATGGGAGAAAGTTCCACAAAGTCAACTATCACTGCAGTCTTCCACCAGTTGTGGCTTTATTGCAGAGTGTGCTGACGGAAGCTTCTCCTCAGTGCAAGACGTATGAAAGGCCGCATACAGTTGCAAAAAAACACATGAAGGACTCCCAGACTATGAGAAATAAGATTCTCCTGGTCTGATGAACAAAAATTGGGGCTTTTTGGCGTTAATTCTAAGCGGCATATGTGGAGAAAACCAGGCCCTGCTCATCACCTGTCCAATACAATCCCAACAGTGACACATGGTGGAGGCAGCAGCATGCTATGGGGGGGGGGGGGGGGGGGTTCAGCTGCAGGGACAGGACGACTGGTTGCAATTGAAGGAAAGATGAATGCGGGCCCAAATACAGAATATCCTGGGTGAAAACCTCTTCCAGACTTCTGACCTCAGACTGGGCCAAAGGTTCATCTTCCAACAAGACAATGACCCTAAGTACACAGCTAAAATAACAAAGCAGTGGCTTCAGAACAACTCAGGGCCCATTCTTCACTGGCCCAGCCAGAGCCCTGAACAAAACCCAATTGAGCATCTCTGGAGAGACTTGAAAATGGCTGTCCACCAATGCTCACCATCCAACCAGAGGGAACTGGAGAGGATTTGCAAGGAAGAATGGCAGAAGATCCCCAAATCCAGATGTGAAAAACTTGTTGCATCATTCCCACGAAGACTCATGGCTGTACTAGCTCCAAAGGGGGCTTCTACTCAAGACTGAGGAAAGGGTCTGAATACTGATGACCATGTTATATTTCAGTTTTTCTCATTTAATAAATTTGCCAAAATATCTACATTTCTGTGTCTTTTCTTTAAAGATGGAGTGCAGAGTGTATATAAATTTTTTGATCTTACCATATTGCTGCAATGAAAGAAAGAGTGAAAAATGTAAAAGGGATCTGAATACTTTCTGTAACCACTGTATTTTGTACAAGTAGCCATTGTTATCTTTATTCTTATGGGTGTTTGCATTTGGATTACATCCATTGGCTCTATTGACGTTAAATACTTTTACCTGCTCTTACTTCAGGCCACAAGTAAGGACCATATTGGTTCAAAATGCGTCAACTTGTAGAGTGGATTAGTCATCATATATGACTTTTAATGTTGTGTTAAAGGGGTTGTCTCACTACAAGGATTTCTTTTTATGTTAAAGATCTTGCAAAAACAAGTCACTTTGCATGTGTCCATTATCAGTGTCCTACCTATTCCTAGATACCCCCTCTTGTATGGGCTGCATCAGCTCCTCAGGTCGCTATAGCTACAGACCTGTTTGATGTCACCTGGAAGGCTGCCAGTGCTGGTCGCTATACCTAGAGACCTGGTGTCCTCAGCAGCCTGAGTAGCCAGTAGAGGCCAGTAAACACACCCCTGAATTAAAAAATTAAACTAAGAAAACAGGACTGAGGTAAGATGAATCGATGTAATAAGACAACCCCTTTAAATAAAGTAGATTTTTACCTCCGATGGATGCAGTTTCTATTTTCTTTAGTCCAATGCTGTTGCCTATAGTCCCTAAGTATTTTTCATGCACCTTGAATCGGGATTGCCCGTTTCTGCTCCGAACTGGTTTACAGAAGATTTCCTAGGTTACTGATAACTTCTCTTTAATCTAGCAGTCCTGTATATGGTGATGTTACACCCTGCTGTGTCTTATCAGCAGCACAGGAACGTGTTCATCTTTGTTACTTTCAATATTTTTTTTTTAAACTTTTTGAGCTCTGAAGCCTTGTGTCCTGCTGTTGACACTTCTCCCCTACCAATGTCCCTCTAACAGGCTCAGCTAGGAATAGCAGAGCTGATGTGACTACTGTAGAACTGTCTGAAGCTGGCTGTGAATAGCAGGCTCTGGAAAACAGCTTGTTGAGCAAACCCCTTTGGGGCCCAAGTAATCAGATTTTTGCATGCCATTATGGGGTCTCCCAACCCCACAATGCTGTCCCCATTGTACATAGGATCAGATGCTATATGGCTGATGAAGTGCTATTGTAAGCACAAAATGCAGTGCAGTTTCCATGTCAAAATAAAGCTTATAAAATTATTCGGTTGAGGCAGCAATGTTTTCATTCCACATCATCTATATTCGGTGTGTTAAGCCGAGGTAATCTCTCTTAATTGTCCTGTCATGTGGTATGAACTCCCGAAGTGGAGTATGGCTAAAGCCTCATATTATTATACTGATCACATGTGGTTCTGAAGAGTTAACTGCACAATATTACAAAGTGTGCACAACCCACTTATGTGTGACGGTGTATTTGTATTAATCGATATGCTACATTACATGTTCTCGCCTGTGTTTCCCTTTGCAATGAGACCTTATTCCAAGCTAAATTAGTAATAGCTAGATAATGGATAAATAATCACATCTCCTCTTTATACAGAATATATGGTTTAAATGGATCACTTACTTAAAAGAGACATTTATTTTCAATAAAATCTATGAAGTGTAGTAACCCTCCTTCCTCGCACTATACTGCCCATGTAATAATGGTAGCTCTTGTTGTTACCCTCCTCCCTCGCACTATACTGTCCATGTAATAATGGTAGACTTGTTGTTAACCCTCCCTCCCTCGCACTATACTGCCCATGTAATAATGGTAGCTCTTGTTGTTACCCCCCCCTCCCTCGCACTATACTGCCCATGTAATAATGTAGCTCTTGTTGTTAACCCCCCTCCCTCGCACTATACTGCCCATGTAATAATGTACTCTTGTTGTTAACCCTCCTCCCTCGCCCTATACTGCCCATGTAATAATGGAGTCTCTTGTTTTACCCTCCTCCCTCGCACTATATTGCCCATTTAATAATGGTAGCTCTTGTTGTAACCCTCCTTCCTCCACTATACTGCCCATGTAATAATGGTAAGCCTTGTTTGAACCCTCCTCCCTCGCACTATACTGCCCATGTAATAAAGGTACTCTTGTTTAGACCCTCCTCCCTCGCACTATACGCCCATGTAAATAATGTACTCTTGTTGTAACCCTCCTCCCTCGCACTATACTGCCCATGTAAAAAATGGTAGCTCTTGTTGTTACCCTCCTCCTCGCACTATACTGCCCATGTAATAATGGTAGCCCCTTTTTTAACCCTTCTCCCTTCGCACTATACTGCCCATGTAATAATGGTAGCTCTTGTTGTTACCCTCCTCCCTCGCACTATACTGCCCATGTAATAATGGTAGCTCTTGTTGTTACCCTCCTCCCTCGCACTATACTGCCCATGTAATAATGGTAGCTCTTGTTGTTACCCTCCTCACTCGCACTATACTGCCCATGTAATAATGGTAACTCTGTTGTTACCCTCCTCCCTCGCACTATACTGCCCATGTAATAAGGTACTCTTGTTGTTACCCTCCTCCCTCGCACTATACGCCCATGTAATAAGGTAGCTCTTGTTTGTAACCCTTCCCCCTTTGCACTATACTGCCCATGAAAATAAGGTAGCTCTTTTGTTACCCCTCCTCCCTCGCACTATCTGCCCATGTAATAATGGTAGCTCTTGTTGTTACCCTCCTCCATCGCACTATACTGCCCATGTAAAAATGGTAGCTCTTATTGTTACCCCACACACGATTGTTTTACTCCTACAGGCTTCTACTTACATGTTCCCACACTGTTGTACACACCGGCAACTCATGGATACACAACTAGATCTTTTTCCATGGACTGGAATAACCCCTTTTGCTCTATACCAATATGTATACACATAACAAGAGTCATAGCTTTTTTTTACTTTCTATCGTCTTTCTATACATGTAGTGTATAATTTAGGTAAAGGGGTTTGTCTTCTTTATGTAGAGCATATCCAGCACTCGGCAATATTATTAAAAATCAAATTTTTTTTAGTCCCATTAAAAAAAGTAAAACACCACACCCTTACACATAGCATGATGTGAGACAACCGGAACGCCCTTAAATACAATTAGACAAGACACAGCTGAAGATTAAGCCCTTGTGTATAAGAAAACGAGACAAACAAGACCCTATATACAAAATAGCATTATGTATGTTATGATATAGAACTTCATTGTACAGTTATACGCCGATGAGGAAATGCTCACACACATACACACACACAGTTGAAACCAGAAGCTTACATACACTATACAAAAAGACACATATGCATGCTTTTCTCACTGTCTGACATGAAATTAGAAGAAATCTTACCTGTTGTAGGTCAATTAGGAACCAAAATTATTTAGAATTGCCAAATGCCAGAATGAGGGAGATCATTTTTAAGGCATTTTTATTACTTTTTGCAAAGTCAAAACTTCACATACACTAGGATCAAACAATTTGGGACAGCCCATATGATGATGTCATACCTTTTGAAGCTTCTGATAGGTTTATTGGCAACATCTGAGTTAATTAGAGACACCTGTGGATGTATTTTAAGGCAATGTTCACACGGCTTATTGCCGACGTAATTGGGGGGGAAAATTTCGCCCCGCAATTACGCCGGTTTGCCGACCCTAAGACTTTCATTATTCACGCGCGTACACCCCGTAAAATAATGTGCATTCCCTTTCTCCCCCTCGGCGTATTCGTCGAGCGGTGACGGAATCCATAGTTCTCTGTGAGAACATTGGATTACCGTAATGACAGGAACAGATTTCAGCCGTACTGCAGCGCAAATACGACACGCAGTACAGCTGAAATCAGCGCCCAAATAAGTCGTGTGAACGAGCCCTAAAGCACACCAGAAACACACTGCTCTATAACACATGAAAAGTCCAAAGAAATCAGCAAGATATCAGGAAGAAGAAATGTTGGGTTTTCCCAAGTCGGATCATCCTTGGTGCAATTTTCCCGATACCCGAAGTGTGCAAACAAGATGAACAAGTCCACCATCAACCGCTCAGGAAGGAGACAGTTCTGTGTTTTCAGAGATGAACGTTTGTGGTCCCCCCTGTCATATCAACCCCAGAACAAAAGACTTCTGTAAAGATGCTCTCGGAAACTGTTAAGATTGTGTCATTATCCCACAGTGAAATGAGCACTTATCAACAGGGGGAAAAGGCCACTCTGCCAAAGAAAACATTAAATCCAAAAGAAACATATAAAAGCCAGATTAATGTTTCGCAAATGCACACAGTACAGCATGATTTGGGGTTTGTTTGGTGAAAGGAAGGGACTGGTGCACTTCACAAAATAAAATGGGATCATGAGGAAAGAAGATTATGGGCAATACTGAAGCAACATCTCAGCCAGGAAGTTAAAGCTTGGGCGAAAATGGGTCTTCCAAATGGACAATGATTCGCGGCATACTGCCAAACTGGTTACAAAGTGGCTTAAGGATAACCAAGTGAATGTTTTGGAGCGGCCATCACAAAGCCCTGAGCTCAATCCTATTGAAAATTTGTGGACAAAGCTGAAAAGGCAGGTGCGAGCACGGCGAACTACAAACATGGCTCAGTTACACCAGTTCTGTCAGGAGGAATGGGACAAAATTCCTACCAACTAATGCGAGAAGCTTGTGGAAGGATATCCAAAACGTTTGACCCAAGCCATACAGTTTAAGGACAATGCTACCAAATACTAATTAAATGTATGGAAACTTTTGCAGAAAGTAATAAAAATGACTTAAAAAAATTCTCTCTCTCTCTCTTATTATTCTGGCATTTGGTAAATATAAATAATTTTGGTTCCTAATTGACCTAAAACGGGGAAGGTTTATTTTAGCCGATAGTGAAAAACCACATATGTTCCCTT